>CM076584.1:203240463-203483722 GCA_034641835.2 Pinus albicaulis | reverse complement strand
TTGGTCATTTTGCAGATTGTATGGTATGTTCTGAAATTCTTGTTACTATGTTTTATTACAGTATGAATTGGCTACATATAAAATGAAATTATCTGGAAATAAGAAAAATTGGTACTACATTTAACAAAATCTATCCTGAGGCATTCACCTTCCAGATTTTGTTTAGTTGTAGACCAGAAAATCCATAGAGTAGAAACTCCAGAATTTCTAAACCAAGGTTGGGTTAAATCTGAAGTTTCTTAGTCTCTACAGATGAATAATTATTGTTTTGTTCCTCCTAGACACTAATGTGATATTATATGCTTATGAGTAGGTTAGAGAACCAGTATTACTAAATTTACATGGTATAACTACAACCAACTGAAAACAAGATATTGGAATATGACATTAAATGGAATAGCAGAAAAATATACTTCTACTCTATCTGATGGATACAACAGTTATCAATTTATGTATATCACATTTTTAAATCTATCCTTACTCCTGGAAAACAATTAGTACAGCAAATGGCTTAATTTATAAATTCTGACCTTTAGTCCAGCACTAGTAAGTACATAACTAGTATAACTCTAAAAGAAAATAGAACATTTAGAGTAAGGACTTTGGGTTATGTATCTTGCCTTGTTATTAAATCACAAGGAAATCTATGTTACAGCAGTGTGATAATATTCATAAAATGGTAGAATAGTGGCATTATAACCTCATCTCTAAACTTTGCAATAAACATTAGGATCATAAAGTTAATATAGACCTAGTATTTCACATAAATTGAACTTTCGAGTACTTATACATCTATGCATCCAAAATATATATATATGTTAACAAGATTCGAGTAATACCAAATTTCGTTCTTGTGAGTCGAAAATTCTAATGCGCCATAGAGATATATACATATGAGTTGTTATATGTCTCACGGATGAGATCAATGTAAATCTGATATCAAAACGATATAAGTAATAATGAGAATAAGTGTTATATACATATGAATTGTTATATGTCTCGCGGATGAAATCAATGTAAACCTTATATCAAAACGATATACGTAATAATGAGAATAAGTGCGAAGGGTAGGTATATATAGTTGAACATATATAGATATGACAAAAAGGGAACATAAAAAAAAAAGTATCAAGAAACCATATAAATCATCTGTATAACAAGCGGAACGAACGCACAGTAACGTAACTAAGGCGGGTAGGTGTTATAAAACAAACTATATACACGCCGAGGGCTACGTTAAGCATTTTAGTTTCACAGTTCACCTCCCTAGCGAGAGCTAAGGATAACTCGTCTCCAATAATTCCTGAAATACATTAATTCCGGCAATACATATATGTTAGCAGAATAAAAACAACTATGCGGAGAGATAATATAATTACTGTTGTTGCTAGCAAGTCCAGAGTAAAGGGATAAATGAAACGAGGATTTTGCAAATCATATAATGTCATTGTTTTGAAAAACTACGCAGAGAATAAGTCAACCAAATGAACGTCTCTGTCAGAACCCCATAAGCAAGGCCGCGGCCATCGTCGAGTCTGTTAAACGTTAGATTATCCGGCAATAGCAATTCCTGCTGTGTGTGCGTTGCCTGGGAACAATTTCACAAAGTTTTAACCCCTCGTTCTCCCTGAATCGAGTTAGGGTAAGATAAAAAAATCATAAAATTTAACATTTGCATATTAGGCATGACCATCAACTCCAGAAGCATGGAGAGTTTCATCAGTCACAACCGAAGCGAACGCGGCTGGTCATGGCCAGAACCGGAACACCATTAACCTCTGCAATAAAACTACTGATACATGCATATGGAAAAATAAATTCGGCACGAACTGCTCAAGTCCAGGTTTAAATTAGTAGATGCAGTTAAGGTTAGGGTCGGCTGGGGGGTTATTTCTTCTCGCGATCTGGAAAAAAAAAAAAAAAACAACAGAGCAATCGATTGTGTAGCACTGATAGACTAGAAAAGGGTAACTGTAAACACAAATAGAGAAAACGTATATTCAAGAACGGAAAACCCTCAGAATCGTCACATAACCAAGAAAAACATAGAAAACAAATTTCTACAGTAGGATAGTAAAGAGGCACTGAGGATAATAACGATATGAATCAAATATATCTACTTTAGGCCTGTGCCTAACATCATACACCCGCCATTCGACCTGCAGGCCACGGACAGAATCCCTCCTCTACTCGTAGCTGCCACAGTCGCCCTTGTCATGCACCACCACCGATTGGGAAACTTGTAGATTAGAAAAGCCGAAAGGAGGAATTCATGATATAGAAACCACGACGGAGAAGATGAAATAGAAAAGGGACAGCGCTGGGATTAATTGCAGGAAACCGCTGAGTACATACCTCGAGTTTCTAAAGGAACACGCGGAGGTTGTCTACCGGTTTAGCGTAGCAGATCAGCACGCTAACCCTAAGTGACATCAATCTAGGGTTACACAAATCCTGAAAGGGATTTACTTGTCCGAACCCTCAGATCGGCAGTACCACTTCGTGGTAGCGCTGTCTTGTCTGGCTTAAAAACCCTAAGCATGGTGCCGGCTGGGTTATAGGATGAACAACACTCCCGGTACCTACTAAAGTAGATCACGCAACCGGCCTGTAGTCGTTAATGACACCTGTCAAGTGCACAAGCATTGGCGCCGAAGGGGGAAATACCCAAATTCTCATACACGAACGAACCAGCAAACCCCATGTACCTCTCTACAGTTAAGCTCAGTAGAAAGGACCACGTTCACTTCTTCATCTACACGAAGCTGGGTTGAGATGGTCGCGGAAGTAATCGCATCCACAGCAATAGCGTGCTATGGTTGTCGGATGACCAATTGAAACCTGCATTCAATACAGCATCAAAAAGTTAACGCATTGGATTATTCACACCAACCGGGAAAAAAAAACCTAAGAAGATACGTACCACATCAAAAGCATTTTTCATATATATGATACAGAGCTGTGTTTTATAATTCAGCGTGGTCAAGATAGGAGGTCGGTATATGTCGACCGATGATTATCAAGGACGAGTATTATGTGTGAATATAATACATAGGATATGTATATACGAACCAATTATATTAAAATGCAAATTTTGATACCCATGTTACTTATATCTCTATAGGTGATACACATTTATATTAAAGGTATATTTTGATACCCATGTTACTTATATCTCTATAGGTGATACACATTTATATTAAAGGTATATTTTGATACCCATGTTACTTATATCTCTATAGGTGACACACTTTTATATTAAAGGTATATTTTGATACCCATGTTACTTATATCTCTATAGGTGACACACATTTATATTAAAGGTATATTTTGATACCCATGTTACTTATATCTCTATAGGTGACATACATTTATATTAAAGGTATATATGTATATTAAAGGTGACATATATAATGTTGATATATGACCATTATAATACAGGTATGGGGGATAGATGCAATTTTGATATCTATGTTAATCTATATATCTATCAATCTCCACCTATATGTGTTGAATATCTATAAAGGGTTAAAAAGGAAAAAAAAAAGTATTGAACATTCATAGGTGTTAAACAATAGAAATTGAAACGTATACAGGTTGAAGGATCAATATCTTTAATAAGAAAGAGATGTTAGGTGATGGAATCCACTTTACAAAAAGGAAATGATATTAAATCCCTGAGCTCATTTTTCCAAAGTGGCATCCATTATAAGAAAAAAAAAAATGAAGGGTTTGACATTTACTTAAACTGGAGGTGTGACAAATAATAATAATAATAATAATAACAATAATAATAAGGTTGAATATATTATTATTATATGATTTAATATAATATTAATAGTTGACCATGATCATCCCCTAAGCTTAGCTCAATTGGTCAAGTGCCCATCATTAAAGCACCTTTTCTATTGAGAGGTCACAAAGTCAATTATCTCAATGCTCTCGAGGTGAGACACATATTGTATGGACATAGTAGTCAATGATCTTGGGTCCGTGAACCACATAGAAAAAATAATATTTGACCATGATTAGAAATATTAATCTTAATAAGGTTGATTATTATTATTATTTTTATTATTAAGGTTGACTATATTAACCATATTCAATTATAGTCAACCATGGTAGGCTAATGTCAAACATTTTCAACCTTAGTCAATGAATGTCAACCTTAATGAGTCATAGTCAAGATTTAAAAATATTTAATAATAATATTATGACTATGACTATTATTATTATTAATATTAAGATTGATATTATTATTATTATGACTATTGTTATTATTATTATTGAATATATTATTAATAGTTGATCAAGCTCAAATTTTATTAACCATATAATTAAGTATTAAGGGGTTTCGACAGTGCATAGTATTAATGATTTTGTGGGATTCAACTCTGTTAAGAAAGTTATTCAACTATGACCATTTCCATGAGAGGTAGTCATAATTGACTAATTTCTAGGATGGGTGACCACAAGGGAAGTCCTGGTTACCAGGTGACAGCCCCAAAAGTGACGATTAACACTATGTGATTCATTTCACTAGTTTCAATCTCACTTCTTCACCCGTGTGAGCATCACCTAATGTAATGGGTGCTAAGTGGACTATTCAAAAATCATGAGAAATTAGTGAGTTACAACTACATCTCATGGAAATGGTCACAGTTGAATGACTTTCTTAATGCAGTTGAATCCCACAAGATGATTAATAACCATCTAATAATAATATTATTATTTATTCACAATACTTAATAATAATTATTTAAATTGTTCAACCCTATGTTTATCATATTCAATAATAGTTAGTTTTGTTCAATCATAGTCATTTTTAGTCAATGCAACTAGACCAAGTTCAATTATAGTCAACTGTGGTTGACCAAAGTCAACAAAATTAACTTTAGCGAACCTTAGTTGGTCATAATCATGGTTTAAAAATGCTTAATAATATTAATATTAATAAATTTGACTATTAATTTAGTATTAATAATAACACTAATAATATTAATATTAAAGTGTGCTTAATTGGTGATCAAGTAATGTGACTTTTGAGAAAAATGAGAGATCCAAGGTTCAATCCCCTCTGTTGTAACTGTAGCCTAACATATTTCTCCATCACACAATACATCAACTAGCTCAGAGCTTACCTCAACTAGCACAACATAACCAAGTTAACCTCAACTAGCACAACATAACCAAGTTAGTAAATTTGGTTGATATATACCAATATACATAATTTTTTATGCCAATAAGTATATGAAAATGACTCCCATTAGCATATATCAACCACAATTACTAATGTGGTTGTGCTAGTATATATAATGAAGAGTAAAATAATATACTTCAACTAGCACACAATAACCAAGTTAGTAAATTTGGTTGATATATACCAATATACATAATTTTCTCCACCTTTTATATGCCAATAAGCATATGAAAATGACTCCCATTAGTATATATAAACCACAATTACTAATATATTTATGCTACTATATAATAAAGAGTAAAATAATATATTGAAAATTCAATTTCCTATATTTAAAAAAATAACTAGTAAATTAATATATTGAAAATTCAATTTATAATAATAAATAAATTAACCAAATATTACCTATATTAAAAAGGACATTTTAAGGTAAATAAAATACTATGGCAAAAATCTAATCCCAAAATATGAAATGTCAAAAAGTTTTTGGAATTTGGAGTAGTTAGTTAGTTAGTATACCATTTTTCATTATTTTTTATGTACCATCTTTGTTTGAGATACACACTAACAAATGAAAAAACCTATCCAAAAGTTAAAATTAAAAAAACTATCCAAAAATTAAAACTTTTAATTTTACTAAGGTAGGTTTAAAATGACCACAAAAAAAAAACTAAAAATTAAATGGCAGAAAAGGTATATAGCTAAGCACGTGGATCACTCACTTATTGCTTTTAATTATAACTAATCAGAATTGGTCTGATAAAACCATTAATTATATGTAAGGGTTAGTAAAATTATATCTGGTCAAAGGCGAGAGAATGCCATTTGATAAAGAGCACGCAGGAGTAAACCCAACATAAGCATTGACTCAACCTCTTGTAATATTAATTTGTGGGATGGCTGAAAATCGATGTATATGACAAAAGTAAAAAGATATTTTGCAACGTTGGCAGGTATGGATGACCTAAAATCTCTCACTTATCACCTCCCTTATCAATTTTGATTGTGTGTAGTGTAAACTAACAAATTCAAGTGTTGTTGGGTGGATGAATAGGAAATTGATTTTTTAAACCATTGGAATGGTTGAATTTGGAAGCTAGTTGAGATAGTTTAATATTTAAACCTAAAATTTAATATAACATAATAACAAGCCTCATACAAACTCGTTAATTTAATACCTCATAAATATCATTAAATTTATATTTTATTAAAAATAGAATGTGGGTTTGCAGATTTTTTTTTAAAAAATGAACGCATAGGATTAAATGATAGGTTAATATATGTTTGTCGTATAACCTGATCTACGTCACACGTGTGTGATTTTCTGGAGGGTTGTCGAAAGCTCGTGTTAGAAAAATATATTTTAATTAATATATTTTGCCATTCCATTCTTCCGCTGGGGTTTACTATCCTTGCATGTCATTTAGTTTATATCCTCTTTCGTTCCATTCTTCCGCTGGCGTTACGATTCCTGCATGGCATTTAATTAATATCTTTTGCCGTTCCATTCTTCTGCTAGCGTTTGGATGTTATGTTGCATGAAGAGATTTCTGAACTACATTTTTCGAGATTTGCTAAATTGAAATTGAGTGCCGGTGAATGTTCTATCGAATATATTTGATGTAGAATTATAATGGTAAGTAGAATTGTTAGATAAAAAAAAAATTACTATATAGTTGTAATATGTAGCCTAAGAGCAAGACAATTCTAATTATAACAACTAAGAATTTTCATATCCCACCGATGTTGCTGTCTTTTGGTTCTCTTACTACTCGACAATGCCAGAAACAAAATAATTATGACCACATCTGCAAAGAAATGCCCCATGGATGCTATTCAATTTTAGTAATTATGTCACAAGGAACATGCTAAAGCTATAAAGCTAAAGTAGAAACTATGGTCGAATGGTTGGACATCTATGTTCAATTTATGATAAATAATGTTTTAATAAAATATATTTATTTAATTTCAAATATATGTATTTATTTTGATGATAAAATAATAATAAATAAAAATACATTATAAAATATTAAAATATATTTTCACTTTTATTCTATATATATTTTTTATTTTCATATTTACATTTATTTGAATTTTTATTTTTCATATTTACATTCGTTTAAATATTTAATGAATTAATTACAATATTTCATCTTCAAAACAAAATAATATGTTTACTTATCCATTATAATTTCAAATGTTTTGTTTTTTTTAATTGTATAAAAAAATATTTATATATATATTTTTAATATATCAAAATTATGTAATTTTATTTATCAACATTTACATTTTTTTACATAAATTTTATTAATAGATATATACATTTTTTACATAAATTTTATTAATCAATATTTAATTTTTTACATGAATTGTATATTGTAAATTAAATTATTTCAAACTATATTATTAATATTTGTGATAGATATAACAAACACATATTTTTTTAATAAAAAATAATAATAATTCGTATATTTTTATTATCGTTCTCCATATAATTGATTTTATATGTGCAATATGGATGACATTTAGTGTTGTGTTAAAGCCGATGTGGTGTTTTGATTTTTTTGGGTTACACGTGGATAATGTTTTCGTTTTTGACTTTGTTTATAGTCTAATTTATTTATATTATAAATTTAAAGTATTAATAAATTAACAAATTAATATAATATTATGAATTTAAGAGATTAATAAATTTGAGATTAGTAAATGTTAAGATTAATAGTAAAAAATATTTTTCGAACATTAAATTTTATTAAAGTTTATTATATTGAGTTTTATTATGTTAGAGTTTTAAAAATTAGTGTTTAATATTGTGACATTATAAAATTAGGGTTTAATATATTTAAAAATTTATCCAAATGTCACATTGTGACAAGCATTAATGCAATGTGACAATCAATTTGACAAGCGTCATCACAATGTTACATTGCAATATAATTTATTTAATGTCACATGATGACATTACAAAATTAGTGTTTAATATGTTAATATTAAGATTTATAATATTAATATTAGGATTTATAATAATAATCCTAGGGTTCATAATACTAGCGTTTATAATATTAATTTTAAGGTTTATAATCTTAGGGTTTAATATATTAAGTAACTGAGTTGATATATTAATCTTAAGATTTATAATTTTTATCTTAGGATTTATAATATTTATCCTTGATTTTATAATTCTATGGTTTATAATATGAATCTTAAGGCTTATTTTATTAATCTTAATGTTTAATATTCATGTTAGGGTTTACCATATTTACCAATACTCAACCTTACAGGAATTTAATAATATTATGGCATTGGAATGGTATAAAAATCTATCCAATGTCGCATTGTGAGAAACATTGTCGCAATGTGACAATCAATTTGGAGATCATTATTGCAATGTTGCATTACAATGCAATTTATTTAATGTTGCATAACGATATTAAATAATCATATGGTTTACTGTTAATCCTAGGATTTATAATATTAATATTAGTGTAACTTATATTCTTAGATTTTAATATCTTAAACTTAGGTTTTATAATATTAGTGTTTCAATAGTAATATTGGGGTGTAGTATCTTGGATTTTATAATTATTATATTGGGTTTTATAATCTTATGAATTATAATATTAATTCTAGGGTTTATTATATTAATATTAGGGTATATAATTCTATGGTTTAATATTTTCAATTTAGGTTTTATAATCCTATGGTTTAATATATTGTGACAATGTGGTTTTATAGTATTAATTATATAGTTTTATTAATTCTATCATTTTATATTATTAATTCTATGTTTTATGTGGTTTTTATTATTAATTTTATGGCTTAATTAATTATATCGTTCTATATGATTAATATGGTTTTGTCGATTTCATGATTTTATATTATTAATCATAAGGTTTAATATTATCTCTAGGGTCTTTAATATTAATCTGAGTGCTTATAATTTTAGGATTTAACATATTAATCTTAGGGTTTATAATGTTAGGATTTATAATATTGGGTCTTATAATGTTAAGGTTTTATATTATTATTATATTAACTTTATGATTTAATATATCAAACTTAGGGTTTAATATTTTTGGGTTTATAATATTAATCTCAGATTTTTAATTCAAGAATTTAATATGTTACATTTAGGGCTTATAATTCTAGAGTTTAATATATTAAAATTTGGATTTACAATTCTAGGATTTAATATATTAAACTTTTAGTTTACAATTATAGGGTTTAATATACTAATATTAGGGTTTATAGTCCGAGAACTTAATATATTAAAATTTGAGTTTATAATAATTATCCTTTGAGCTTTTAATATATATCTCTTAGGTTTATAGTATTTATCAGTAGGTTTTTAATATTAAGGTTTATAATATTAATATTAAAGTGTCTGTTCCTAGGGTTTAATATCTTAAATTTAGGGTTTATAGTACTAATGTTTACAATATTGATATTAGGGTTTATTATATTGGGTTTTATAATCTTAGAGTTATTAAATTAATTTTAGAGTTTTATATTATCCCTAGGATTCTTCATATTAATCTCAGGGTTTATAGTCTCAGAGTTTAATATATTAAACTTAGGCTTAAATATATTAATCTTAGGATTTATAATGTTAAGGTTTTATATTATTATTATATTAACATTAGTATTTAATAAATTAAATTTAGGGTTTAATATTTTGGGGTTTATAATATAATATCTTAATATTTAAAGTTGTAGAGTTTACTCTATTAAAATTAGGGTTTATATTCCTAAGTTTTAATATTAATATATTAGATTTAGGGGTTATTATCCTAGGGTTTAATATATTAAACTTTAGGTTTATAACTCTAGGTTTTAATATATTAATATTAAGGTTTATAATATTAGGATTTATTATATTGAGTTTCATAATTTTAGGGTTTATAATATTAATCCTAGGGTTTATAACATTAATATTAGGGTTATATATTAATATTAGGGTTTTTATAATTAGTTCTATGGTTTAATATTGTCTCAAAAGTTTATAATTTTAATCTTACTTTTTATAATCCCATGGTTTAGTATATTAATTTTTATCATTAATCTTATGGTTTAATATTATCCCTAAGAGTTTTAATTTTAATCTTAGTATTTATAATCACATGGTTTAATATATTAAACTTAGGGTTTGATATATTAATCTTAAGATTTATAATTTTAAATTTTAAAATATTAATGTTAAGGTTTATAATATTGAGTTTAATAATGTTAAGGTTCTATATAATTATTATATCAACTTTAGGATTTAATATATCAAACCTAAAATTTAATATTTTTGGCTTTATAATATTATCGTTAGATTTATAATTTTAGGGCTTAATATATTAAAAATAGGGTTTATAATTCTATGATTTTATATATTTAACTTAGGGTTTATAGTTCTAGGGTTTAGTATATTACACTTTGGGTTCATAATTTTAGGGCTTAATATATTAATGTTGGGATTTATAATCTTAGTGTTTAATATATTAAACTTTTGGTTTATAATCTTAGGGTTGATAGCGCTATTAATTCCTTGGGTTTGTAATGTTTTTTTTTTCTACATAAGACTAATTCTATTATGTATAAAAGTTACTAGTACAAAACTACCACAGTGTCATCTGTGAGAGCCTGAGCACTAGGCTTGATAAACATGCTCAACAAAGAGAGTCCGGACTGCCCTAGTAGGGAAACCAGTCCTTTTTTAAAAATAAATTTGGCCGCCCTTAAAAGGGAAACCGGCCTATAGTTCATGCATAGCAAGATGACAGATAGATATATACTGAAAATAACAATCAGCTTTTCTAGCTGAGCATTGATGCAAGGGAACAAAAAATTCCAACAATAATGGAGCAAAAATACCATAAGAATTTGAAAGCTGGGAGAATCACTGATCATGAGACAGAGACAGAGGTTCTTCCACAATCCTGCACCCATATTCATCGCTGATGTCGTCCATTCCTCCTTTTTGAACACCTTCCTTGTTAGTGACCACTTCCTCCTTGCGCGGCGCATCCTTGGAAGGATGAGTGGAATCAGCAGGCATATCCGTGCTTCTGGTGAAGCTTGAGACAGGAGGGGGCAGGGGAGAGGCTATACAGGCCGGAGCAGGGAGGGGAGACTCTTCTCTGAGAGTTATAGTGTGAAGGCTGTGAAAATGGGTCTGTCTAAGGAACATTTAAAGCGAAAGTCTGCACGCTGAGAAGTTTGTCGAATGGGGAGACTTGCAGACCCATGAGAGAGAGGAGGAATTTCACTAATGGGAGGGTCAACCAAGGGGTGAGGGACAGTCAGAGAAAAATGAACATATTCACTATGGCGGCCTCGTCCTCTGGAGCTATGCAGGGCCTGAGGCTAGAATTGCGCCTCTTTAGCAGAGGAAGACCCTGAAGCTGAGCTTGTGGAAGGGTGGTAGTGAGCAGCCCGGCTCCTACTAGTGCCTCACCGACACCTCATTTTGTGGCGAAGGCGCAGCATGGAGGTGGAGGCAGGTGTTGAAATCTGCAACAAAAGGGACAGACAGAGAGCTCTGGAGCACAAAGAGGGGAATTGACACTGCAACAGGTTTCTGAGCAAGCACGGAAAGGGGAAATACCACCGAGATTCGCTGTCCAATCATGATGAGGGGAACTGGCACCGCAGAAGAGACTGTGAGAGAAATGATGCCCAGGAAGGGGCTCAAAACAAGCAGGCAGGGTGCAACAACGGCCAGTGTGCATACGCGCGCTAGACTCGGGAAAGATTGGAGGGAAAACACTGCTTAGAGGAAGCGAGAAGCCACCACTGCAATCACAGCTATCCGAACTGTCTAGAACGAGCTGCATAGCCAAATGAACCTCCATATCAAATTGAATGAGCGATCGAGCAGGTGAATTAATGTCTGTGCAAGCTGGCAAAGTTAAATTTTCGTTAATGCCTCTGTACAGGGGGCCTTATGGCCACCCCACGCGAACTCCTTCGGGAGACGCGTAGGGACCAATGTCCCACCAATCCCTGCAAACATCCACATCCGGAGCCTTGGGTTTGTAATGTTAATAATCACTTAGGTTTATTAATTCCTTAGGTTTGTAATATTAATTTGTTTGGTTTATTAATCCATAGGGTTTCTAATTTTAATCCCTTTGGTTTATCAATCTCTTGTGTTTATAATATTAATCCATTTAGTTTGTAATATTAATAATCCCTTGGATTTATAACATTAATCCCTAGGGTTTATACTAATAATATTTTATATTTCTAATATAAATCCCTTGATTTTACAATATTCATTCATTGAATTTCTAATATTCATCTCTTATATTTTATTTAATATTAATAATTATTTGGGTCGATAGTATTCATCTATTGTGTTTATAATATTAATAATCTCTTGAGTTTATTAATATCTTTGTTTTATAATATTAATCCTTTGGTTTATAATATTATTTCCTTATATTTATAGTCCCTTGAGTTTAACATATTATTGATATTATCAATAATATTAACATTTTCTTATAATATAATAATATTTTTTATACAATTTACTATGCTGATTATAATTATTTTGATTAATATAATATAATAATAAAAAATTATAAAATCATTTTAATTTTTATTATGATAATAATAATAATAATAAATCTATACCATTGATCCCTATTAACCACATTCATTATTCTAGTTGTGAATATGCTTGATATACCCTATTAGTATATATCAACCATATTTATTAATGTAATTGTGCTAGAAAATATAAATTACAAATTTCTTGAGCGTCTCATAATATTTAAACCTGAAATCTAATACAACTTATCCTACACAAACCAATTAATTTAATATCTCATAAATATCACTAAATTAATATTATAAATATAAATTTCAAACTTCATGCTATTTTATTTATAGGTTAATTCATTTTTATTAATTTTACCACATTGACTCACTTAAATTTAAGTTTCTTTAATTGACTCATTTTAATTTTTCTTTTCAATGCCTATATTTTAATTTGTCTTTTCATTGCCTCAATAGTCGTATCTATTTTGGAACAAGCCCATATTTTTTAGATGAATAGACATGATTTCATCCACGCAGAATATTCTTGTCATATAAGCCCTTCGAGGGTCATGATTTAACTGAGAATTATTATCTTGCGCTTTACCATGTTTAATGTTTTTTTTTATATATGAATGGAGACTTCTTTGAGGAAAAATTTTCAATTATGTGATAGATAAAGAAGATATTTATAATATTTTTAGTCCCTGCTGCAGACACAACAGGGACTATAGTAATTGAAAATATCGAGTTAACATAGTTTAGAGGATTTATTGTCACTACTAACGAGACTTTTTTTTAGCTTTTTAAATATGACAATATATTTTGTATTTTTCATGGTTTTAGCCTCTTCCCGAGGCAGGGACGCAAAAGCATAGGTTTTTTTTTTTTTTGGTTACAGTAGTGAGAAAAATGACCTGTCTCAATCGTTTGAATCTAGCTATAAACACGACTTTGAGGGAGGTATCCCCATCGTGTGCAATGTGAAAGTGTTTGAGCATCTGATCCACCTGATTAAGTACAACCCTACCTCCTAGAGAATGCATGTTGTCAGTTACGATGTGCTCTACCATCTTGCTGCAATGGAATGCTCTAGTCCACTAATTATTGAATAAATAGTTTTCTTGGCCATAGATTAATTAAGCGGGCTTTATGTTTCAGTGTGGAATTTTTTTCCCTTCGAGAAAGGCTTGTCAGCTGGTTGTTTCCCTATTTAAAAGGGACAAACTTACACTCTTCCTCTAAATATCTCTATATCTTAAATTAAAGCCCAATATTCTCCTCTAAATATCTCTAGATCTTAAATTAAATCCAAAAATCATTGTTATGCTAAGAACTAGCACTGATTTCTATTGTTGCATTGTGCTTTGTGTTTTTTTTTCTCAAATTTTAAAATTCTGTTTTACTACAGACAAACTTCTCTATTCATCGAATATGAATTTTTTTTTTTGAAGTGGCTTGGAAAACGTGTAAAACAAAAAACAAACCGCATAGCAGTAAAAGACGAAGAACAAGAGCAAAGAAACCCCGTGTACCAGGACTAAGAGGTAATGACAGGTGGACATAATGCATGCAGATATACTCTATAAATTAATTTATAATTTACTTGTAGGAATTAATTTTGTTTCTAAATATAACAATGAGTATAATTGCTAATATTGTGCATACCAAAAACAAATTCTTGCTCCAAGTGATTGCTTATGTTGTGCGCTCTAGCCAATTTTTTATGTTGTGTGCTCCAAGTGTAGGGGATTGTTATGTTTTGCAATCGAGTTGATTTTTTATGCTGTGTGCTCTAGGTGGTTCAATAGGTTCAAAGTAAGTTGCTACAGTGACATTTGTTATGGCTCTTTGAAAGCAATGTATTTTGAATCCGATTGCACAAATGTTGTTGCCCGTCTTCCCTCTTCCTCGGAGATGCTTGGAAGTTAGGGAAGGCAGATCGATGGGGGAGTATAAAATAACATGAGGGCTGAATGATCTGTGAGGAGGCCAGTGATCATGGATCAGTGGTAGAGTGAGAATTTCTGGAAGGATATTAACACTGAAGGAAATCTATGGGAGTTTCCAAAATTGAAACGATATAGAGAGTTGGCCAGATCATGGTTAACAGAGAGAGGGTCGTTATTGAAAAAAATTGAAGAATCCATTGATTCCAATCTTTCGTTCCTCTCTGCTCTTCCTTCATCTCACACTGCACGCAGCCAAGAAAAAGTTAATGGCGAACGCAAACTCTCTACTCTCGGGAAAGAAAACAATATATAACGAGGAAAATGGGAATGGAAGACCCTTCTAATCCTGCCCATTGATTGTAGCGCCGCTGAGACCAAAAAAAGGTGGTGACAGGTGTCAAGCGCCAGAAAGCACATGCAGAAAGCCATGTGATTTCTGCATGTGGTGAGGTAACTCGTTAGGCATGTGGTGGCACAGATATATATTATATTTCATGTTGATATATTAATCTCATTGTCTGTTAGGTTCAGTTTATTTAACTTGTTGTCTGCTAGGTGTCATAGGTAGTTTATTTTTGCTTTAGTTTACTTCAGTTTTACTCTAGTAATTTATTACTGATGTTTCCAATGTATTCCTATTTAAACATTTCGTAATATTGAGATGAGCAACTCTCTACTCCATTTCACGTTTCATTTTTCAATTCTTTTCATGGTATCAAAGCTAGCTTGCATAAGCCTCCCTAGAGAGCAGCAACAGAGCCACGAAGGAGCAGAAGAGAGGAAAAGTTGGTTGGCGCAACTATGAAGCTGATACACGTGCCAACGCGCCCAAACAAAGGATTGGCGCGAGAATACATGCCATATCTGCACCATTTTCATGTCTTGCATTGTTTTGAAATAGGCACGACTATTCCCCTCGGGATCATGCCAGTCTGCAAGAAAATAAAGTTACGCATTAACATTAAAGTCAATGTCAAGTCTGTTATGCATGCATGAAGGTGTGAAGTGTTCGTATTAAGGTTTTTCAAAATTGATTTTCAAAAAAGATATGAAACAACATATTTAAAGAAATCGATTGTATTGAAAGTCAAAGCTTTATGTAAGGATTTGAAAATTGATTCAAGTTTTACGAAATCGCTTTTACTTTTATATAAAGGAGTGTTTAAAAAAAAAAAAAAAAATTATATATAAAAAAAAACACTTAATTTTTTTTTTTCAAAGGTTTAGTTCAAAGAGTTTTTTTTTCAAAGAAGTTACAAAAGAGCATGTGGTCAATATTTAAAAAAAAAGGAATTTTTTTTGGAAGAGGAAATTTAAAGAAAGTTTTTAAGAGATTTTTTTAAGTCTTTAAAAGAGATTTAAAAAGGTGCATTTGAAGAAATAATGGCCTCTTCAAGTTCTTTGCCACAGACACCAAATATGATTGGCAAAAATTATGAATTTTGGAATTTGAGAATGAAGACTTTTTTACAAGCACAAGATTGTTGGGACACACTTCTAATTGCTTATGTCAAGCCGACTCAAGAAGCATGGGCGGCCATTACCAATAATCAAAGAAATGTAGCTATTGAACTTATAAAGAAGGAGCGCAGAGCCAAATGCTGGATACAAAATTCAGTCGATGATTCTATTTTTGACAAAATAAATGGTGCGACAACATCAAAAGAATCTTGGGATATTTTGCAAGTTGCATATCAAGGAAATGATATAGTAAATACAATTAAACTGCAAACAATGAGAGCTTAGTTTGAAACCCTAAAGATGGCCAACACAGAGAATGTGGATCAGTTCATGACTAGAGTCATGGGAATAGTGAATCGAATCAAACTCATTGGCGAAACCATTACAGATTAGAAAGTTGTTGAAAAATTTATTCGAAGTCTACCAACGAAATATGACATGATTGTCACGGCCATTCTGGAATCCAAAGATTTTAAAACTTTCTCAGTACAATAGTTGACTGGATCACTTTTGGCACATGAAACAAGATTCAATCTAACAGAAGATTCCACAGAACAAGCCTTCAAAGCACACCTCTCATTTGACAGAGGTAGAGGCAGAGGATACAGAGGCGGCAACAAGCGAGGTAGAGGTCAAGGCAATGGCAGATCTGATCATCATCATGCAACAGAGTAGTGGAGACCTCCAAAAAACCGAAATCAGAGAGGAAGGTCATGGAACAGATCGAGTGTTCAATGTTACTACTGTAAGAATTTTGGCCACTACGAACATGACTACAAAAAGAAACAATCAGATCAGCACAGAGGCTATATCAATCTCTCCAACAGTGAAGGAGAATCCTCAGAGACCATGTTTCTTTCATGCCATCTCTCAGAAGACAAATAGAGTGAAGATATTTGGTTGCTCGACAACGGATGCAGCAATCACATGACAGGCAACAAGCATCTTCTTTATTCTCTAGATGCTTCCATAACATCAGAGATCACGCTTGGAGATCATACAGGTATTAAAGCTGAAGGAAAGGGTATTGTTCCTATTCTTACTAAGCAGAATCAAAATAAATACATCCCTGATGTTTATTATGTTCCTTAGCTCAAACATAATCTCATTAGTGTAGGACAACTAGTGGAACATGGCTATGATGTATTGTTTCAAAAGAACACCTGCTATATATATGACAAAGATCCTCATAAAATATTGATAGCAAAAGTCTAAAAGACCAAGAGTAGGATGTTTCCATTGGTCCTTAGAAGCCAAAATACCAACCAATCTTTAGTCCAAAATATATCAAGAATAGATGAAACTCATCTATGGCATTCTCGGTATGGTCACATTCCAGTCAAGAGTCTCAGTCTGCTTCAAAAGAAATCTATAGTCATTGGTATACCTACTATCAGTGAAAAAGTCTGTAATTGTGAAGTTTGTGTCTTGTCCAAACATGAAAGAGATAGTTTTCCCTCATCAACCTCAAGGGCAAAAGAGCCTTTGGAACTTGTCCATATCGACATATGTGGTCCAATGCAGACATTGTCCATTGGTGGTAGTTTCTACTTTCTGACATTTATTGATGACTTTAGCAGGAAGATATGGGTGTATTTTTTTAAAAACAAATCATATACCTTCTCTAGATTTCTGGAGCTCAAGGAAGAAGCAGAAAAATAGAGTGGAAAACTCTTGAAAGTACTTAGATCAGACAGAGGAGGAGAATACACCTCAAATGAATTCAAATCATTTTGTTGACAACAAGGTATTCTAATGCAGTACACAACCAGATACACTCCACAGAAAAAATGGAGTAGCAGAAAGAAAGAATCAGTCGATCATGAACATGGCGAGATGCATGCTACAGGAAAAGAAGTTGACAAATAACTATTGGGCTGAAGCAATGTCGACAACAGTGTATGTTCTTAACAGATCTCCAACATCCAACCTACAGAATTTATAACCCCATTACCAAAAATTTCATTATAAGTAGAGATGTGAAATTTTTTGAAAATAAATCTTGGTTTGACCATGTAGATGAAACTTCAAATCAGCCTTTTTATCTACCACAGACTCCAAGATTGCAGGTTCAAGAACAACGAGAACATTCTGAAAATGGAACATCATCAAGTATTGATTTAGCCAGTGATCAAACATATTCAGAAGAGGGACAGAAAACAAGAAGTATCAGAGAGATATATGAACAGGAGCATGAATCTGAGCAACAGAATATGTTTGCATTCATTTCAACTCAACCGACTTATTTTCAAGAAGCAGTCAAAGAAAAGCATTGGGTTGAAGAAATGAACCAAGAAATTGCTGCCATAGTGAAAAATCAGATTTGAGAATTAGCTGATCTCCTAATAGACAAAACAAAAATTGGTGTAAAATGGGTATACAAGACCAAGCTAAATGAAAAAGGAAAAGTTGAGAAACATAAGGCAAGGTTGGTTGCCAAAGGATTCTCACAACAGTTTGGTGTCAACTATGGTGAAAATTTTTCTCCAATAGCAAGGTTAGACACTGTCAAAACCATTTTGTCCACAACAACTCAACACAAATGGAAAGTCTATCAGCTTGATGTAAAATCTGCCTTCCTAAATGGTGTATTACAGGGAGAAGTTTATGTAGAGCAGTCTCCAGGCTTTGAAGTAAAAGGACAAGAACATAAAGTATATAGATTGAAGAAAGATTTATATGGTTTGAAGCAAGCTCCAAGAGCTTGGTACAGTCGCATCAACACCTATCTCATCAAAAGTGGTTTTTCCAGAAGCAACCATGAACCCACCTTGTATACCAAATCTCATGAAGGTAAAATTCTTATTGTATGCCTTTATGTAGATGATCTTCTTTATACAGGAAATATGATGTTAGAAGATTTCAAAGCAGCAATGCAAGCAGAGTTTGATATGACAGATCTAAGAGTCATGAAATATTTCCTAAGAATTGAAATTCACCAATCTGATAATGGCATTTTTGTTGGTCAACAAAAATATGCTACTGATATCATTCAAAAGTTCAAATTGACCAATTGCAAATCAGCTAATACACCAATTGCTCAAGGTACCAAAATCAACAAAGAAGATGTAGCACCATCTGTTGATCCCACATTGTATAAAATCCTAGTTGGTAGTTTGTTGTATCTAACTGCAACTAGACCAGATATTATGTTTGCAACAAGTTTTTTCTCCAGGTTTATGCAGTCACAAAAGCTTACTCATTGGCAGGTTGCAAAAAGGATCTTAAGGTATATTGCAGGGACCATAGACTATGGTTTGTTTTATACACATTCTAAAAATTGTTCACTTTTAGGTTATACAGACAACGATTATGCAGGGAGCTTAGATGATCGCAAAAGTACCTCAGGGTATGTTTTTCATCTTGGAACAAATCTGATTTCATGGGCATCCAAGAAACAATCAATCGTTTCAATATCTTCTACAGAGGCAGAATATGTAGCAGCAAATTCAGCAGTTTGTCAAGCAGTATGGTTGAGAAGATTATTGAAAGACATTTCAGATATTCAGAAGGAGCCAACTCCAATTTATTGTGACAACAGTTCAGCAATTTATTTATCAAAAATCATGTTTTTCACAAAAAGAGCAAGCACATTGACACACGTTTTCATTTCATTCATGAACTTGTCAATGATGGGGACATCACACTTTCTTTTTGTGGTTCTAAAGATCAGCTTGCAGATATTTTTACAAAGCCATTGGGAAAGAATGTATTTGAATTTCAAAGTGAGAAATTAGGCATTGTTAGTGCCTCCACTTGTAACAGTTGAGATGAAGAGGGGATGTTGAGATATTAATCTCATTGTCTGTTAGGTTCAGTTCATTTAACTTGTTGTTTGCTAAGTGTCATAGGTAGTTTATTTTTACTTCAGTTTACTTCAGTATTACTTTAGTAATTTATTGCTGATGTTTCCAATGTATTCCTATTTAACCATTTCATAATATTGAGATGAGCAACTCTCTACTCCAGTTCACGTTTCAGTTTTCAATTCTTTTCATTTCATAGATATATATTTCAAAACTAAGCATAAGTGATATATTTCGAAACTAAACATAAGTGAATATCAAAACTAAACATAAGTCAAAATATATAATTTGAAAAGAAACATTTTATGTCCTAAAGTAATGCTAGTTTAGATAGCGTTTACCACTTCGAAATTCGAAACAAACTAAATAATGAAATCGAAAGTGGAAGAGGAAGAGGCATCGCTTGCATTCTCTTCTTCGGCCGATGAGATGATGGCACTTTCATTCTTCTCGAGCCTTTACATCGAACCAACCTATCGATTAGTGCCATGGCACCTTGGATATCCATTAATGAGGACGATAAAATTCCATACTGAGTGATAGCATAGAGCTAGATGCATATCCTCGAAGATGATGACGAAAGTTTTTGGATATACGCCATCACAAGACATTCGAAGGAAAACTTGATAAGCAACGTAGTATACATGGCTCGACTTAACTCTGTTATTTTGTTGGTTTTGGCACTGTGCTGCCTCAGATTGATACTATTTTATACCAGTTTCATGGATCACATTATACATGCACATGGAACTATTGAAAGTCTCCAAACACGAGAAATGGATGAATGTTTTGATGCAACATCATTCATACAACAAGGCAAACCCTGCTATCAAATATTGTTAACAGGCCATTCGGATGCTACTGATGTCGAGTACTCAATGTGATTGTGAATTTTTAAGAGTTTTTTAAGATTCTTTGATATTTGCATACATTTATGACCTAAAATAATTAATATATTTTTTTGTGGAGTGGTGGTCAAATGATAGGAGCATAAACTATACGTAGGAAGAAAAATTCCTGCAAACGATCTGTGAACATGATTTTCTTGATAATGGATATCGATGGTAGAAATATGGAACCAAACGTATCAAGAGAAATCCTAATCATATATATATATATATATATATATATATATATATAAAATAGTGACAAGATATTATTTTTATTATCTTAATTAACTATTAAATATTTTAATATTATTACTCACTAAAATATATCTAATCTTCTAAGATTATTATTTAGGAATTATTATAAACGGAGAAGTGAAAAATGCTTAGTCAAACAATATTGGAAAGAAGTTTACATACCCAACGACACCTATTATATGGTATCAAGGAAAACATAGTCATACGAAGTGCGTAATGGTTCATACACGAGATGATTACCACATTTCAAGTCAATTGCTGGCCTCACCATCCCTATAAAGGACGATATTAAGTTTAGTAGTGATAGTGTAGATGATATTAATTTTTCAAATATATATAATTGAAAACATAATATTATTTATAATATCTATTTTTTCATATATATATATATATATAAATATTTTATTATTATTTTGTGTTTATAATTAAATAAAAGGAATGATACATTATATATATATATATAATAATTATTAAATAATATGTTAAATTATCATGAATTATTTCAAATATTTTTTTTCATATATTATATACCATAAGGAAAGGATTTTCTAGTGAAAGTATTTTTGGAAGCTCTTATAAAAATATCTCAATAATCTTTTTGTAGTGGATGTGAGTGAGGGGATGATTTAGCGGATATTTTTTTAATGGTGCGTTTACAATATACAAACGCACCAATGCTTTACTATCCATACAAGCATCATTGCTGAATATAACATAGTTTACTGTGGAAGATATATTTTTATAAAATAAAAAATATATATAGTGCGCTAAATAACAAAATGTATTGGTGCTTAAATAATTGATAACACTTGAAATATGTTAACTTTTAAAAATTGTCAATGCTATATACACCCACAACACTGATGCTTTTATTGTAAAAAAATGCCTAGTGCATAACTTGATGAGCACCACTATAGTTTTTAAATTAAAAAAATTTAGGTGCTATATTCCAACGAATCAAAAGTGTTGTTAATATATTAAAACACCCTAAGGCGTCTACTATAGAGCATCACTAGGATGTTTTTATTTTTATTTTAAATGCAGTTCTATAGTCCAACAAAGCACCGATGTGGTACTTGTATTAGAACGCCCCCGGGCATCTCAACAAAAATACCTCTATAGGTATTTTAATTAAAAAAAAAATGGAATTCTTGGGTATATGATGCACTCATGGAACTATAATAATGCACAAGAGGAGGGTTGAATAAAAAAAAAAATCTCGTCTGTAAATTTCATTTTTATCATTTACAATGTTGGAGAGCTTTGAAGCACCGATGTCATTCTTGCCTCATGCAAGCGCCATGAAGTCAGTGCTTCTGTTGCTCACCATCCTTCCATATTATGCTCAGTGCATGGCTTTCCAATTTTCTCAAAGGGTGAGGAAATTTGTTTTTCTCAATTACGTGTCAACAACGACTCCCCGACGAGGAAATGTCTATGTTTATCTCTAATTTTTTTTTAGAAAATAAGAAATAAAAAATAGCTTAAAAAATCCATTGTTTTCAAATATTTTTTTTCCTACGTAGTGCGCTCGATATGTTCGGTTCACACCAATAGTGGTGCACGCTCTAAATTTACAGGGTGCACCGCAGTTCGGTGCATGAGCCTAATGCACTAATATCATTGCGGTGCATTTCATAAATGAAAACACATTGGGAAAGATATAAATTGTATGTCGGTGGGTACATTTTTAGGTTATGCCTAGTGCATTTATATTTACCAAATGCATTGCAAAAAAATGTTTAAAAATAAAAATGGGTGTGTTCGATAACCTGAACATTCTGTACAGGCGCAAAAAGTTTATACGTGCGCACCGATGCATAAGTGAGACACATTGTGATGAAAATTTAAATATGTGAACAAAAAATAATGCATCATACGTATGTGTGCACTGATTTCGTTGCGGTTTTGTTTGATATTGCACTGAAACCGGTGCATTGCTGTCTTTTGGGTTCACCGAGGATATTTTTTTTAATTGAAAGTTACATTTCCATATTTATAAATAGATGTTTCATTTAATTAAAAAAAAATGTATTTTATATGTTAATAATGTCGCAAAGACGTCAACAGAGGGAGCAATAACAAGAGTAGCAGAAAGTGGACGACCAATACAATATGGTCCAACCATGGGAGGCTAGAAAGAGGGAGAGGGATTTATACCCTTGACCTATTAGCATAGCGACTCAAGAGACTAGAACTTGTTTTATTAAATTGTTTAATGAAATTGTTTAATTGTTATTGTGTACTATATACTTTGTAGACATCGACACATTCCATGGTGACGTGCCTCCTCCCCCACTAGATGGAGTAGATGAGGAGATGGGTGAGGCCTAAGAGGGTGAGGCACATCCTTAAGGGGGCATGTGAAAATAGGGCCGTAAGGTTGGTCTAAGATTTCAGATGGATTAATGGAACAGATTGTCCATAGTTTTGGTTGAGGAGGGATTCTACCCTACAAGGGATTAAGACATCAGTGTAGATCTTAGGTTCATGGATCTCTACAGGGACTGTTCTTCGAGATGATGTCTCTTATTCGTCATATATTTTGAGCTAATATGCTACTAGCAAAGAAGAGGGATGTAGATCATGAAACGTAAGATATGTCATATCATGATGATGAGGGTGGTGATCATGAGGCTTCTAATATTACTACCCCATAAAATCACGGTAAGGGTGTCGGTGATCCTTCTTATACGAAACCTACTCCTCAGTCACCTGATGATCAGATACTAGAGCTAGAGGATGTGACTTATGTTTCTCCTCACAGAGTAGACCAGCCACCTCCTCCACCTCAGTCACTTAATGATAATATACTAGAGCTAGAGGATGTGAATTATGTTTCTCCTCACAGAATAGATCAACCACCTCCTCCTCCACCTGAGAGTTCGATAAACGTTGAGGTAGTAGTTGACCATCCATCGGATTTTGCTATAGACCAACGACCTCCTCCTGATCCACCATAAAGTTCAACAGACGTTGAGGCAGTATTTGACCATCCATCATCTTCTGATTTAGACTAGGATGACAAACAATGTAAAATCTGAAACGAGTACTAGATATTTTGAAGTAGCAAAAAAATAATTTGATTTCGAAAAGTGCTCATCTAGAATACTCTTTGTTTTTTGGAAGCATGTTTTTGACACTTTAAATTTTCTTATGTATCAAGTATAATTTTATTTTTTTTAATGTTGGTGATTTTCATGTTGATTTTAAAAAGTGTTGATGCAGGCCCCTTTTTTTAGAGGGCTTAATTTTGACACTTCAAATTTTCTATTGTATTAAGTGTCAATATATTTTTTTAAATGTTGATGATTTTCAGGCATATTTTGAAAAACATCAATATTAATTTTTTTTAAAGACATTTTTGACACTTTAAATGTCCTTATGCCCTAGGTATACACAATTTGTTTTTAAATATTGATCATTTAACAATTTTTCAAGTTGACTTAATAATGTCTCTTAGTGCTTTTTGTCCTAGGATAGTAGTTTTTTAGGGGTTTTTTTAAACATATGTATTTTTTTTTCTTCGCAAAGTTCTTTTTTATAATGATTTTTTTTTCCAAATATATATATATATATATATATATATATATATATATATATATATATATATATATATATATATATAATTGTATACAAAATGAAAAAAATAAAATATTAAAAATGTTAAAAAAACAAAATTTACTTAAAAAATTAAAAATTAAAGAAAAAGAAATAAAAAAAAACCTTGAATTTAAATTTAAAACATGAAAAAATTACAATAAAATTATACACACACACACACACATATATTAAATGAATTAAAAACAAAAAATAATAAAATAAAAACAATTTAAAATTTTTTGACAAACCATAACTAAAAATAAAATTTAAAAACAAAAACATTAATAAGAACAATTAAAAATAAATAATTAAATTTTCGGTCGCCCAGCCTTGCCCCCATGGTTGCTCGGCCACAAGGCTGGGTGGTCGTGAGAGCTGCGTATGCCATCTCCTACAGTTGCCTAGCTCGGCGACCGACCAGTCACGACTGAGCCGCTGAGCACGAAGGTCGGCTAGGCAGCCATGGTCGCTTGGCCGCCTAGCTTGGCAGTTGAGCGGCCACAACCAACTGGGTGACCATGGGATACTGTGTACATATTCTCCCATGACCACCCATCCCAGTAGTCTAGTGGCCACAACCTACTAGCCGAATTTCAGGCTCGGCCAGCTGGCCATGGCCGCTCGACCGCAGGGCTATGTGCTCGTGGGAGCTATGCGCGCAACTCCCACGCCTGCCTAACTTGATGATCGAGTGACCATGGGGGAAAGGTTGATTATCAGAATCAACCATGCTCCAGTGGTCGCTCGGTCGCCGGGTTGTACAACCTAAATTTTTATTTTTAATTGTTTTTATTAATGTTTTAATTTTTTAATTTTATTTTAAGTTATGGTTTTTCAATTTTTTTACAATTTTTTTTTATTTTGTTTTGTTTTCAATTATTATTTTTACTATTTTTAATTTAGTTTTAAACTATGGTATTTTTTGTTTAATAATTATTTTTTATGTTTTTAAAATAATTTGTTTATGTTTTTAATTTAAAGTTTTCGTTTTTTATTTTCATTATTTTTATTTTTTTTATGATTTTTTTAATAACTTAAAATTGTTATATATATATATATATATATATATATATATATATATATATATATATATATATGTTAATTTTCTTTTTTTTTTTAATAATGTGCGTTTTGAAATATCTTTTTGTATTTTTATTTACATTTTTACAATTCTTTTGTATTTTTTTTTATTGTATTTTTTTATTATTTTTTTATCGTTTTTTATGTTTGATTTGTTTTTTTTGTCATTTTCATTTGTATTTTTATATTTGTAATTTTTTTCCATGTTGTTATATATATATATATAGCCATGATTTTAAATTTTTTTATGTTCTAATATATATTATTATCTGCTTTGTATTAATATTTTTGGGGTTTTTTTTGTTTTTATTTTTTTGGATTTTTTCATGTTTTTAAATTTCTTTTTGTTTTAATATATGATTTTATTTATGTATTATTATTTTTGTGTAAGCTGCGTAGGACTACATCTTCATCATCATGTCCAAATACATCACCCTGATCGGGGGTGGGGAATTGAACTGGCGACTTCACATCAAGGAGTGCATAAACAACCCACCCAATCACCATCCATTCAAGACCCCACAAACTTTAGTTACTTATTATTATTTTTTAAACTTTTTGCGTTTTTATTTTAATTTTTTTTCAATGTTTTAATTTTTGTTTTCTTTTATATTTTTCATTTTTATATATTTATTTATTGTTTTATTTTATTTAATTTTTCCTATAGGGTCATTTTTATTGTTAATTTTAAAGTTTTTGTTGTGAAAGATTGTGTCCGCCTGCACAACGTGTCAATTTCATCATTGATATTTAAGTTTTCATTTCAATGAGTCGAGTTTGCCTATACTGTGTGTCAATTTGATGGTTGCCTTTTATATTTTTATTGCAATGTGTCACGCTAAGCTTTTAAAGTCATCATATTTTTATCATTTAAAAAAGAAACTACTCCTGGAATACTGAATCTTTCATTCGGGTGTTCATTTTTAAAGTTTTTTTATTAAAAAAAAAATCAATAATGTCATGGTTGAAAAATTGTAAAATTTAAAGGTTTTCTAGCATACCGGTATTCCAACATCAACATTTTTTGTTTTTAGGCTATTTTTCATGTTTTTTTGGAGTTTCTTTCCTAGCGTTCTCATTTTGTGTTTGTAGTTCCTGTTTCAAAGTTTACAGTGTTGACACTACTACATCTATTGTCTAAGATATTTGATTGTAGTTATTTGACATATATATATATATATATATATATGGTGCATTTTTTTTTTCAATGTACTTAATTTATATGTTGGTGTTGATTTGTCTATTGATAGGTAATGTTAGATATGCTCATTTTTGTGCTTGTACATAGATGTGTATGTGATAGCAATTATTTGACATGAGATGCATATTAATTTGAGGATGTGTGTGGTGATGGTGTTAGATTAATTTTTTTTTGTTTTGTTAGATGTGATCACGATGATGTGCTATGTTATATTATTAGAATTATGTGCTAGCTAATGACATTGATATGTGCTAGAGGTGTTTATAATTAGATGATGTTAGTGAATTTAAATGTGTATATTAGATGATGTTTTTGTTTTTTAGATGGTTATCATCATGATGTTTACCTTTATGAAATATTATTTATTATAGATTATGTATTGGTGAACTTATATCAACCTTTTATACATGAAATTCCATGTAAAACAAATTTATTTAAAAAAAAATAAAAGATATTTGTATAAATTAGAATGTTCAGTATGGTTGAAAATATGATTGTAAAATCATGATAAATAATTTAATATTGCTTAGATAGTTCATTCGTATTCAGTACTCAAAAGGAAAAAATAATTAAAGGTAAAACGATTTAGTTAGTTCTTAAGAAGAAGAAAATGTGTAACTCATTAAATTTTTTATATAAAGTATTAATAATAATAAATTATTCTAAAATACAATTTAACTAATTCAATATTGGTTTATAAAACTCAATCTATTGTTAAATAAAAAAAAACTTAAGTAAATTTTTCTTTTTTATAATTATCTTTTATTAAAAAAAAAAATTACCCTGGATGCGGGTGACAGAACTGACATGAATGAAAATCATTTCTCACATACCTTGGAGGATGGAGATCTTCTATGCAGAGCCTCACCTACTGCAAATCCTCAAAGAGTTAGCTATCCGCATGAGACTAACATAATCAGGTATGATGATGAGATGTTGGGAACTGTGTCACCCTATCCAAGGCACCCTTCTGAATCTATCACCTTTATGATTATCATGATTGATCTGTATATCAACCATCCCCCTTCCCTCGATCTTGCTTAAGTGATTGATCATGGCACGTAGCTGCATGCGAGGCATTCTCATTTCCATCCTCCTCGCATGTGTCCAAGCCCCTTTAAAAGGATGAGCTTCAACCTCGAGAAACCCACAATATTTCCCCTCTTCCTTTCATTTCTTTCACTCTAATCTGGCACTTCCCCGAGTTTAGAAGCCTGCACAACCCTATTCTCAGCACTGAGCTGTGCAGTCCCCTTTGGGTTGTGACATCCCAATCTGCGCACCACTTCCCCAGGCCTTCCAACCCCCCGATCCCTAGCGTTGTTTTCCCCCCTGCTGCATATCCCTCACGTGACATCTCCCCTTGCCTCATTGTACAATGGCCCCCAGATTATGCCAGAGAACCATCTGAGGTGGACAAAGAGGGGCTCTCCCTGGTTGTTATCACCGTGTCGAGGACAATTGCCTGAAGTTGATGGAAGGCTCCTCCTCCGACATTTTTGCTCTATAGAGCCGTGACCCCGAGTAGGAGGAAGCTTCCCCTGTGCAAGCTATGTAAAGAGGTAGGCGAAGTCGGTGGAAGTCCACCATAGTGCACTAGATGCACCCCCATATTCACAAGACTGACCTCCTTCCGGTTCAGGAGAAGGAAGATGATGAATCAAATGTCTGGGTGATGGATTCTAATGGAAAATGGACACGTGTCCTTGACAGAGAAGATCCCAAGCCCCCCCATCCTCTACGCACTAGTCCACAAGCCCAGTATTTTAGTGGTAGATTCAGAGGAAGCGACTGCGCAGGCACTTGCTTGCCCCATTGAGGAGGAGGTCCTCAACAACGATGATGAAGATGACAATTGAGGCCTATGCACCTGTACAAAATTTCAATGTTTTTTATCAAGCATGCCACCATCAATGTTTTTTTGCTACTTAGATACATCAACGCTACTGCGCATACTATAATTTTTTGTTTTAAGTTTTGTTCGAGGTGGTTTCCTGCTATGAGGCAGCCCCGAAACCGAGAAAATAAGGTATGGATTATTTAAGCGCAACTTGCCAATCCCGCCTGTAGCATATGTAACACTTATTTTTTCAAATTAATCGAATAGCTTAACTTACCAAAAAAAAATATAACATAAAAAATTCTATTTTTATAAAATTTAATTTATTACTAAAGTTATGATATTTTCAAGCAAGATAAATTTAATATTTATATAATCTCTTACAAATTCAAATTAGAAAATTCTCTCTCTAAAGATGAGGACCAAGAAATGTAAAAGAAGGCTTGTGAAGTTACTTGTAGTTGGAGATTTTCTTTATTGGAAGTTCTCCCTTAAAGAGGCAAGTGAATTTTTTTCTAGTAAAAAATGTATAACAGTTTGGTGATATTTGTGTTTTTTATTTTAGATTGTATTGGGATAAATTAAAATCCTTTTAATAATGAATATGCATTAAATAATACAAAAATCAAACCATATTATATTTAAACTTTTGACAAAAAATATATTTGATTACTTCCTAATGAACAGCTAAAAAAGTATTATTTTTTCCACATAATTATGACAAGATAGTCACCAAAATTCATGTTTTCACATTTCTCCTAACTAATATTACGTCATGTTCACAATGATTAAGAGATGCCTACTTTAAATATTTTCCTTATAAATATATAAAAATAGATATTTATTTTACATAATCTAAATAGGAAAGAAAATGTATCACCAAGTCTATTTGAAAGTCAAAAAATTCCTTTTAATCGCCATCACATTAGTTATCATTTAATTCTTAGCCATAGAATATTTATAACTCAAATTTTATTTAAAATTACCATTGAAAAGAAAATTCAAAATTGTACCATTATCCATGAAGAAAAAAGAAAAACCTCTCATGCATCCATGTAAGCTCATTTATTTATCTTATGGTCCATAAAAATATGTAATCAACATTTTATACATGAATAAGACCTCCTTTTAGTTTACATAATGTTGCAAGAACTCTAATTTAAATTTAGTAAACATGACTTTACCTCTCATGTCAAGAATTTATTTTTACACATTAATACACAATGTTTTTATTGTTAAATTCCTCATCCAGTTATCACTACATGATTTATATTGATTTTGAACTAAATAATAAGAAAAAACATGTGAACTAATTAATAAACCAATAAGTACCTAAATCGAGACTAAATCTTCAATGTTGTTTCTAAATTCACTATTTTCTCATTTTTGTTACATTCTTCTCATTTTCCTATTTAAGAAGGATTGTGACCTTGAATCCTTATTATAATAGATATTATACATAATTGGAAATGATTAGTTTTAAGTGTAAAAATGTTTCCACTACAAAAAAATGTATAAAAACGTTTGTGAATATTACCGAATATATAAAATGCCAACAAGAAAAATAGAAACACAATATAGTTAGAAAAATAAAGAAAACAAAAACATACAAAAATAGTATAAATCATGAAATAACACAAGTACATATAACTCTCCATTGTCATCACCCTTATTATCTTCCTCACTTGGCATGATAATGTCATTTTTCTCAAATATATGTTTTTATCTAGGGTCGTGTCTTAATATGAACTACCAATCCTTATCCAAGACATTTGTGTAAAAAACACTTGGTTGCAGTGTTCTAGGAAAACATAAGGCTACCTAACTTCATGCCACATCTTTTTAGAGTTGATAGATATCAACCAACTATCATGATCTTCCTTTACATTATTTTGATCAAACATGTCCCACCATTTGCACTTAAGAATAACACATTGGAATGAAGAGAAGTCCACTTGAATATCTCTTGTATCTTTCCAATGTAACTTAACATCCCTTGCATTAGGTTTTGATAATGGTGGCTAGCATGAATAGATTGGTTTAACTTGACTTCCACTTCATAGTATTGTGTCATGCATCCATCATTGACATCCTCCATGTGGAAATGATGTCCGTATACCCACATAGATGGGAACAATTGCACCTATAAAAAAGTGAAAAAATAACAGTGTCATGTGTATAATAACCTAAACAAAATTAAAAATATAAAATATAGGTGCCTAATAAGTTGAATAATTAGGAGTTTTTTTTAATGATTTTCAGAACATATTAATGTATTAATATATAAAATTCAAATATAAATATTAAACATTTAATTTATTCTAAAAAAAGAAAAATTATTATAATAAATAAATATAATATAATTATTATTAAAAATTAAATTAAAAATTTATTTTTAGTAAAAATAAGAATAAATATATAAAATTAAAAATAAATCAATAAAATATAATTATTATTTTATTAAAAATAAATTAAATAATTATTTTTAGTAAAAAAAAAGAATAAATATACAAAATTCAAAAAAATATATATTATATATTTATTTATTCTTTAAAAAAATAACAAATAAATAATTAATTAATTTGATTTTTAGTCTAGTTAAACTAGCTGTTAATTTTCAAATGACTAGTTGGAGTTTTCTTTATGTATTTAAATGGGTTCCCTGATCAGATTTCTCATTTTGTCGTGATGATAAACCACACTGGCTTGTTCGAAATGCGTCAACCTAATTTATTTTTATGTGACTTTTACTGAAAGATTTTATTCACAATTTATGGATCACAAAAGCCAAATTCCTAATGTTGAAACCCTGCTTGGTAGGGCCTTGGCACTTGAATTTCATCAATTTGAAAGGGCACATTTGCGGGTATCTAAGATGAAATCTGATCTAACCTTTTTAAATAGATGTAGAGACTCTTCCTCTATTCCATCGTTTGCTACGATTAAGCATCCCCTCAAAAATTCCAGGAATGAGCATGTTTTTCTTTCAGCTAGCCTTGGCCTTATCAGATCTGAGATTAAGAGGGTGAGAAAATGCCTCAATCTCATTTCTCAAAAGCTGTTGTTATCTCATCTGAAGCTTTCCTATTTTATTCCTGTAGATATTTGGGTTGTTGTTGATGTTCGCTCAGCTTTAAAATCCCTTCGGTGGGAACAATTATGGAATAAGAAGCATCTTTCCAAATTTTGAAGATTATCTAAAGATTCTTCTTATGTTTGTGAGATAAGGTGTGCCTCTATAAGTAGGGTTAATGGTGATTAGATTGGAGCTTTGTGATCTATGATTCTTAATTCTGATTTTCTGATTCAACTCTTTCATCTTCTGCGTCTTGTCCTCTCCCCTTAGGGAGTCCTCTTCGGGTGCCCGTTCTATGGCCTTTTCATGTCCCTGAGCACAGGTCAGTAATAAATGAAGTGGGTGAGGTGGATTTTTCCAGTTCTCCGACGGTTCTCCCCTCGGCATCTGCATCTTTGTCAACTTTTGAATCTGAATCTACCTGAGAAACCGCGTCGACATCTGCAGTTGTAGATTTGAGGTCTCCTCAGTCCCTTTTATTAGGAAGTCCACATTCTGAAATGTTGTTGCCCCCCCCCCCCCCCCCTCATCCAATAGTTTCTTTACCCTATACTGAGTTTCCGCCTTCGGCTCAGATACCATCCTTCATGGTAGCAGGTGTTGAGGATTTGTTGGCTGTGCTCAGTTAGAATGGAGTGCAGTATTCTGCTCCAGGTTTGATCTCTTCCAGGTTAAGAAGTTCGAAGGTTCATCCAGCGTCAATTTTGCAAGATTCTGATGGCAATGAATCTCGACCTTCCTCTCATGTCCCCTCTCTAATTTCGAGGTTCCATGGTATTAATTTGATTGACCCTGCCTTAGATTCATCTCAACCTTCTCCATCAAAATCAGTTGGTGTCGATAAAGGTATGGATGCTATAGTCTTTAAGCCCATAGTTCATTCTTGGCCTTTGATTTCCAACGTTGAGCCCTCGACTTTAAATACTTTAAATGATTTTAATAATAAAGATAATAAATTGAATAATAGTAAGAGCATTAATCATATTAATAAAAATAATATTTTTAATAACATTATTAATAATAACAATATGGTTAGTGAAAATAATAATAATATGAATAAAAATAATAGCAACGTTATTAATTATAATAATAATATCAACAATGTTAATAAATATAATAATAATATTAATAATTATAGCAATTGTAAGAGTAATTGCAAGAATAATAATACTGATAATTATAATGATAAGAACCTTAACATTAATAATTATAACACCAATAATAGTAACTTAAATCCTTTCTCCTCCCCCTTGAATAGGACTAATAATAATCTTTCTAGTTTTTCTTTTGATCGTCAAGTCTACAGTTTGTTAGAAAAGGGTCTTAATTTTGCTCTTGCTCCTAAGAAAATCCTTGTTCAAGACATAATTTCTGATACTAAATATGGGATTATGGATTTACTTGAGGCTACTAAAGACACTGTCACGCAATATTGTGCCATAATCCTCAGAAAATCTAAGCCCCCTAAGAGCAACATTAGCAAACTAGAGTTTCAGGCTCTAAAATCCTTAAATAATAACCCTGACATTGTTCTTCTTAAGAAAGATAAGGGAGGTGCTATGGTTATTTTAAAAAAATAGGATTATCACAATAAGTTGTTGGATCACCTTCTTAATAGTGGGAGCTACAAGAAGCTGGACAAAAATCCCCTTAAAAAAGTTTCAAAAGTTGTTGCTTTGGCTATAACATCGAGTAGCTCTATTGGATCCCTAAGAAAAAATATTATTGAGAGTAACCCCCTAACTCTGAGGATTTATGGTCTTCCTAAGATTCATAAGGATGGATTTCCCCTTCGCCGTATTGTCAACACCATAGGTGCTCTGACTTATTTACTCACTAAATCTCTAGCAAGTAAGCTTAAACCCCTTGTGGGTCAAATCTCCTCCTTTGTCAAAGACTCATCCTATTTTAATAATGAATTGAAAGGCTTGAAATTAGATCCAGATGATAGGTTTGTAAGTTTGGATGTTGTCTCATTATACACTTTCATCCCCATTAAGGAAGCCATCGATGTCATTTCTTGAGTCACGGATCCCGATACTGCTCATCTTGTTGGAATCTGTCTAACATCAACCTTCTTTAGTTTCGAGGGTGGATTCTTTGAACAGACTTTTGGTGTGGCTATGGGTTCCCCCCTATCCCTTGTGGTGGCTAATATGTTCATGGAAGACTTCGAATCCAAAGCTCTTTCCTCCTCCCTTTTTCAACCTAGGCTTTGGAAAAGGTTTGTTGATGACACATGTGTGGTTTGGCCTCATGGCAAGAGGAAATTGGACCTTTTATTCCAGCATCTTAATGATCAATCTGACTACATTAAGTTCACCATGGAATTCGAAGATGATGGTACTTTTCCCTTTCTCGATGTCCTTATTTCTAGGAATGAAGATGGTTCTTTCTCTCATCGAGTCTTTAGAAATAAGACACACACTGAGCAATATTTACATGCTACTTCTCACCACTTCCTTACTCATAAGCTTGGGGTTCTCGGTACCCTAGCCACCAGAGCCTTTAGAATCTCTAATTAACACCACTTTAAAGGTGAAAAGGCTCATATCCTTAAATTTTTTAATAAGAAAGGTTATAGCATGAGTCAATGTCTTAAAGATTTTCAAAATTTTGAAAAAGTTCCTAGTGTTAAGAAAGATCCTTGTGATCGATTACCTAGAGATCACCATCCATTTATCTAAGGTAATACTGACAAAATCGCTATGATCCTAAAGAGACATAATTTTTCGTCAACCTTTAAGCCCTCCCACACCATTCAGAGTTTTCTTAGATCAGTTAAAGATTTGATTTTCCCTAATGATGGTAAAGGTGTTTACTTGATTCCGTGCTCTTGTAGGACACCATACATAGGTGAAACTGGTCAATCTATTAATCAAAGAATTCATGAACATGTCGTTGACCTTAAACATTATAGATCACACTCCTCTACCCTAGTAGAGCATGTTGAGAAGACAAAACATCACATTTTCATTGAAGATGCTTAGGTTATTGCGAAGATTGACCATTTCGTCCATCGTAAGTTGAGGGAAGCCCTGGAAATAGAAATGAGGCCAATTAAGCTCAACAGGGATGATGGGTGGAGTCTTAGCAGATGTTGGATCCTGCCCTTCACTCTTAGTTGTTATTTCTCTTCTTTTCTTTTCCCGTTGTCTTTTCCTCTGCATTGGCTCTTGGTTTCTTTCTCCCCTCTTTTTTTTTTCTAAGTAAAGTAATATTTCCTAATAAGTTGAATAATTAGGAGTTATGTATATATATATATGATATTCATAGCATATTAATATATTAATATATAAAATTCCAATATAAATATTAAACATTTAATTTATTCTATTAAAAAAAATTAATTATTATAAATAAATAAATAGAATATAATTATTATTAAAAATTAAATTAAATAATTATTTTTAGTAAAAATAAGATAAATGTATAAAATTCAAAATAAATAAATAAATAAAATATAACTATTCTTTTATTAAAAATAAATTAAATAATTAATTTTAGAAAAAAAATAAGAATAAATATATAAAATTCAAATATATATATATATATATATATATATATATATATATATATATATTATTTAAAAAATTAAAAAATAAATAAATAATTAATTTGATTTTTATTCTAGTTAAACTAGTCATTAATTTTCAAACGACTAGTTGGAGTTTTCCTTATCTATTTAAAGGGGTTCCCTGATCAGATTTCTCATCTTGTCCTGATGATGAACCACACTGGCTAGTTCAAAACACATCAACCTAATTTAGTTTTATGTTATTTTTACCGAAAGATTTAATTCAGAGTATATATAGATGTTGCAATTCAAAGGTGCAGTATGAAGTTAAAACTATACAGAAAGAGATTACAATTACCGAGTTGCTGCACCAAATCTTTTTTTTGAGTGCATCCTCTTCAGTATGCAGGTAACGACTAGATGCACTATGTTTCTCTTTGACTTGATTAGCAACCCAACTTTTAGGTCATGCCATTAGCATATTTTTGTTTAAATGATCATGATAAGGCACACTTCTACGTTTCAACCATTTGAATTATTTCCTATCACTCTCACATTTCCTCCTCATTTGTTCATACAATGTGACCCACAATTGTGTCATTTCCATATTGTAAAGAATTAATTTGTTGATGGCTTGAATTTATGAACGTTGATGAAATCAAATTAATATATATATATATATATATATATATATATATATATATATATATAGTAATAGTACGTATGAGATCAATATATGAATTAATATTAAGTTCAATGTGAACAGTTACTATGGAGAAATTCGACAAATGATAAGCCACTTAATTTTTATCATGCGCCTCTTTCCATTCATTTGGAGAAGCTCCCCTTCTCTTTTGTCTTTATCCCTTTCATCATCCAAAATCATTGCACATGTACTCACTGGCATAATAGAGAGACTCATACGATATATACCTCTCTCCCATAGACCCCTCGGGTTTTACCTGTTTTTGAACAAAACCTTTAAATTTATTCATGTACCTCTCTAAGAAGAAAATCCAATGATAAGAAACCACCCTAACTAATTCAACCGCATCTACTAGGTGAATTAGAAGATAAACCTACCATTCCGTGAAACTCTTCGGTAGTTCCTTCTCATACATACAAACAATTTGAACTATATATTAATGCCAATGTGGAATGTTAGCTATATGAATTTCTACTGATGTGATCCAATGTACAAATTGAGATAATTTAGATATGGAATGACATAGGTCTTGGGTGAAGTCATGATTCACACACCCACGCACGATCATAGGATAATGAAACTGCATAACAAATAGTAAAATATACAAAAAATAATTATAAAATATCCCATTGCATAAAAATAAAAATAAATAATAAAATCATATTTTTGAAATACATACCCTTGAAGGTTCAAATGGTCATGCAATTTCAATCCTGAAAAACATCTTCCATAGTGAAGTGACATTGTAGTGAAGAACAATATCAAGGAGGCACCCTCACACTCATTATAACTTCCTTTTTCAAATAAATATCATCTTTTTTTAAAATCCATGGGAAATCACCTTCTTTGAAAGACCAAGTGGTACCAACCTCTCCTCTAGTTTCTTGTCTTGGTCACTGTTTCTTTTTAGTATTTGAAGAAATACAATCTCTCCTAAAAAGAAATGTGTCACTTCCTTTCGATGATATGTGCCTCCATAAAGAAGATGAATTTTTTTTAAATATATGCATGGGATCTAGTAATTGGGAAATATTAAGACGATCACAATATGGGACCTCATAAAAGAAATATTTCCTTTTCATCTTAATCGAAAATTTCTCAACACAATTGTTGAAGAATTATGGATCATCAAACATAGGCCCCCCATTTGAATAATTTTTTTTAACAAACTCCTTATTCTTTCTCTCATATGATCTACGCCATTCAACTGGTGTCATTATTGCAGGCCTTTGGGTTGTCTCTTTACCATTGAAAGTAGATGTTCCTATTTTGTAAGGGTGTTCTTCTGATAGGAATACCCTGGAGTAGTCATACACTGGCTTTTGTAGGTGGTCGAACAACCTAGCCTTAAGACATAGTCCATAACATTTACATCCATGATACACTTTTGTTACAAGACATGCAAAGTTATTATATACAATACGACACATTAGCAACCATGAAGATACAAAAAATTGCAACCAATTGAATTAATATGTGAAAAAATATTGTTACATATGTAAACAAATCAATAGAAATGTAATTTACCAAATCACAGTCCTAAGGTTGGATAATCATGTATGGTGTAAGAACATATTCCAGAGAACATAAAAATATTTTCTATTGTAGTGGGTCTTTATACATCGTACACATATATCTCTTTCCATAATTCCTTCAATTCATCTACCAATGGTTGTAAGTAGACTTCCATATTCTTCAATTTCCTTCTTCTAAGGACTATGAGAGCCAACATAAGATGTCCATTCTTCATAAACAACCATGGGGGGATATTTTTAATGATAACTACAATAGGCCAATTGTAATAGTTGGTGTTTTTGAGGGAATATGGGTTGACGCCATCCATGTCTATGATGAGTTGTCTACTTTGTACATCATCCTTGAATTTTTCAGACCATATATCCTCTATATGCTTCATGGGTATTGAATATATTGGGATTCAAATAACTCCTAACTCACTTCTGTGTGAGGCATGCCATACCCAAAATATAGCTAATTCTTTGCAACAAAAGAGTCTTCGAATCCTTGGGATTATAGGCACACACCTTAATATCTTATGAGGAGGACCATGTGATTTACTAGTTTTTTTCAAATTATGGTACTTGTCATGCCCATATTTTGGACATATCTGCATATTCTCCTTTATATATAGTATAATCATTCAAACATGCATGATAAGATATGTACTCAAAACCCAACATTTTCATTAGCTGCTTTGCCTCTTTGCAGCTTCGTGACAAGTCATTACCCCTCAAAAGTACCTTATCTTTGAATAACCTATAGTTGGTGGAGAATATAATTGTAAAATGTCAATATTTAACATTTGTAAAATTGACCATTTTTAATGTTGATTGTGTGACATGATTTCTCAAATTATAAGGGACTTGAAAAATTCTGTAGGTGAATTACCTTAATATTTACGAGAAAAATGCATTCGACATGCCAAAATTTTATTTCAAGTTGTACAACAACATCATTGGTCCCAGCTGAGAATACTTTGACTTTATGCCGAGTCCAAAGAGAGGGGTGGTGGAAGCACATTTTAGGATTTCGAATACAATATCTGTTGCATGAGCAACATCCCCTAGCTCATCGTTCTGGAATGTATCTAACAACAATTCATCCATGGATTTTGTATTCCGATATTAATCATCCATACCAACCTTTATTTGATTGCCTCCATTTCCAAATTATGGTGAATAAATACTATTGCTGTAGTCATTCCTAATTGGTGAATTTAAGACATAGTGGGAATTGAGTAGGTGGTTAATTCAACCATTATTTGTATGCTTCCTCTCTTTTTCATGCTATGAATGCAACCTTTTCTTGAGTTGACGTTGTAGTGGGGTGCACCATAATATGGTAGGTGGGTCACTCATCATCACTAGAATCCTTATTTCAAAAAGTATTGAGTGCCCTTATTATAAATATTTAATTCCTACTTGTCTATGGTTGTAATTCTCCATTTGAGGAGTTTGTTCCTACATAATAGGAAGTAGCTAGAATATAGTTTTTCCTAGTTTAGTGTGTGGTTGAGAGAATCTCTCAACCACATTACTGTACATCCAAGATAGATTTCCTATCTTGAGACTATTGCTTGTATAAATATGTGTGTAATTTCCTTGATTCATAATATAGAATTTGATTAGAGTTTGCAGTGTGATACACAATATTAATGATATTAGTAAGCATGCCAATGAATTTTTTTTGTTGAAATTACATTATACCAAACAATTATTACCATCGTCAATCTAGGATTGCGACTGGAAGATGCCATGTTCCAATTGGAATGGTGAAGAAGTTATCCATTTTCATCTACGAACTACTTGTGATATGATGCTCATGCTAATAACTTTTGATGTTTTTGAAATGGAGGAATATTTTCTACATATGAACTAGCTTATGAATCAGGATCCTGCAAATTTGGATACATTTTTATTCAAATTAACATGGATTAAATCAAGTAAATTCAAATAGATAATAGAAATATAAATAAAAAATTAACTTACTGGAGATGGAAAGGGAGAACTCCACGAAGGAATTTGATCAATATGGAACAAGGTGGAATTTGAAGAATTGGCCATTTTATATTATTGATATTTTGTCATCGGATTTGAGAAAAATCATAAATAAAATTTTGTGTGCATATCTAAAATTAATTTTGAGAACCATATAACTACAATTTGAATTTTAATATAGTTTTCAAACTATTTTTCAAGAATAAGGAAACTTTAAGATGAAAATGTATACTATGGACTATTGTAAATCATGTGGCTACATCATAAAGGATAATTTGAGATTAATATGTCATTTTATGTGAAAATAAAATTGTAAATAAATTTTAAACCCTACGAGTGTTCTTATAAGAACAAATCGCACTGATTTTTTTAAATCATAACAACATCGTGGTGTTCAAATAATACCCACTCCAGTTTTGAACATTCTAAAAAATATAAAATATGTTAACATATCGGTGCTCTTGTAAAAGACACATCAAGTCATTTAAAAACACATCGCTTCATTTAAATAAAAACAACACCAACACAAACATGTTTCTGGATTTTAGAAAATAAAAATGAATTCAACCTTTTCTCTCTGATAATTGTTAAATTGATGATGTTATTAGAACATGCCTAAGTTAATCCTTGAAACAAACTGTATACTTCATCCTGGTTATTTGTACCATGTCCTAGCACCTAGGCATATGATATTTCCATGTTTCTATTAGGGCCAATAATAACACCCTCGAACTTGCCACCCCTAGCCTACATAGTTTAGCTCAAGAAAATTTTTTTATGTGCTCTGATTCTCCTTATATGAATTCTTGAGTTATGTTTTGTATCCCCCAAATCTATATCAAATTGCAATGAAAGCTAAAAATTTTAAATTACAAATAATATCCTAATTACTAGTACCAAATAATAATGTATTATCCACTTATAGAGTGATAATAAGGAAATGATCACCATATTGCTTGTAATACACAAAGTGATCTAATTTGTACCTTGATCTTAACATAAATTAGTCAATAATGTTGTACCACATTTTGGGGGACTGTTTAAGACCATGTAAAGACTTTTTTTTTTTAGCTTGCAAACGAATGGCTCTTTACCTTTTTCAACAAAATGATTTAATTGTGTCATATACATCTCCTCCTTCCATTCACCATGTACGAATGTAGTTTGGACATCCACCTATCTTATATCCAAGTCAAAGGATGACACTACATATCATAGAAACCTAATGATTGTTAACTTAGTAACTAGGGAGAAGATCTCACAGAAATCTGTCCCTTTGGCCTAGCATTGTCCTTAAAGTACAACCAATCTTCCTTGTGATTTTCAAATTTCCATCTAAATTGATCTTATTTTTAAGCGCACATTTGGATCCAATGGGTCTCCATTTCCTTATGTATCATTCTTAGTAAATGAAATACTCAAAGTTAAAGTAATTAAAAAAAAGCCATATATTTTCACTTTTCTAGTGGGAGAAAATGTTTCAATGTCAAAGGAAGAAGTAATTAAAAGAAAATAAAAACAATCACACATTTTAATAAGAGGGAGATGTGTAATTGATTCAATCCTTAATATCACATTGATATGCTATATTTAAAAAATATCAAAAATAATAAAATGTTTCAATGTAAAAGGAAGAAGTAAAAGTAATTAAAAGAAAAGAAAAAACAATCACACATTTTAATAAGAGGGAGATGTGTAATTCATTCAACTGTTAATGTCACATTGATATGCTACATTTAAAAAACATTAAAAATAATAAAAAAATTCAATGCCAATAATAAATAAAATATTTCAGCATCTAGGGTTAAGCAATATTGAGCTATATTTAAAATATATTAACAACAACAAAATATTTTAATGTGTATAAATACGATATTTCAATGTCAACTAAGAATATATAATTATGGTTAAGAGCCTAATTAAGTGGGCCTAATAGTTAGGGGTATGTTTTTCATCCCAAGATGTTATAGGCTCAAGTGAAGTAGAGAGTAGAGTATGTATGTCTCAAAATGTTTCATTTTCTAAAGCCTAGTAGAGATTTGTTGGAATTGGAATTTTAAGCTAATAGTCATGCATCTCAAGAGAAAGTGTTGAATCCATTTATGCATTCAAAAATACAATTTAGGCATTGAACTATACTCTAAAAAAATTTACACCTCAAGAGATTTAATATATTCTCTAAAACATATTGGTCTTTCAAAAGATTTTATCCTTATAATTAAAATAGATCTATATCGATAACTAAACACAATTTTGAATAATTTTTTTATTATTCATGAAAATAATAATATACAAAATTTCATGCAATTTTGATTTAATTTTTTATTAAACCAAAATTTAAGTTGTCTAAATAACTATAACCATAATTTAATAAAAGAAATATTTTGACGTATTAAAAAACACAAATTTACTATTATCTAATAATCATAATTTATTTTATTCTTAAATAATAAATTAATTATGATAATGTGTACTTAATTTATCCCTCATTGAAACAGTGACAAACTCGAATTCAGAATGACCCGGATTTAATAGAACACCATAATAATGCACGAATGTCATTATTATCCAACGATCATAATAACACTGCTCAGTTTGCCTCCGTGGTATGGATTAGAAATTTTTAATTCTTTATATATATATATATGATGTAAAGTGGCACATTTATTTATAATTGATTGAATTTTTAATTGTATAAATTTCTATTTTATTTTATTTTATAAATAATAATAGTAATTATTTTAAATATTAATTTAGATGTTTGCTTATCCACAATCTAAAGCATTCTATTTCGCAAATGAACTAACTCGGTGATAATTTGAAAAACTTGATTCTAAGTATAAGTATAATATAATATAATTAATTAGAAAAACCTAATTATAATTATAATATAATATAATTAATTTCTAATTTTGATTTTTTTAATAATTAATTGAAAAAACCATTTAATTATATTTAAATTTTAAATTTTAAATTTTGAAGTATTTTAAAAATCTAACTTATATAAACCAAAATTTAAATGAAACATTTAACCTTTACTCCCCTCCCTTAAATTTGAAAATCTACCATCTATTTGCAAAATATACTATCTAAATCAGGAACAACCTCCTTACTTGGTTACAGCGATCACTGCATGATTTGTATACTGTGGAAACTTTTCCTGTGTATCATGTTGATTTCATATTGTTTTTTTTTTTTTTTAATGAAGAAATTGTGCATGGAGTAACTGGTAAGTATATATAATTTTGTTAGGAATTGGAATATGAGAGTGTGAAGATCAATTTTTTCGACCTACTCGTTAGACCATATTCTCGAGATTATTTTTCCATTTAGAAACTACTTTTCCACCTCACCATTAAACCACATCCTACTAAACCAAACCAGACACCAAGGCCGATAATCTTGACGATGCTCGTGTATGAAAGAAAACGTATGCAAATTGAATACAACTGATTCATTCAACACTTACCGCTTCAAATATTTGAAGCATTCAATTAAAATTGGTTTCGTCGAATCACATTTTAAGATAACAATGCGGATAGCTTAACATACGTGCACAACAAGAATGGAAATGACTATAAATTTAAATGGTGTGTTATGGTAAACTGAACACGACAAAATTTATTAAAGAGATGTGAAGTGCAGACAGACAAACTTTTGGACTAGGGGGCCCTTCCATCAATAATCTTGTTTTTCCTCATTTACATCTTAATGATACAGTTGAAAAGCAGTTTTTCAACCCTATAACCTCTCATTTACGGGTGCTCACCAGACCGGTTCTAATTCCTTGCTGCCATCACGGTCGGCTTTGTTTTGCCTGTCACTGTTATTTTCGTGAGATTTAGCAATTACAGATATCTTACTACATTAACATAACCTTTTACATGATTTCTTTCAACATGCTTCTTTTAATGAATCAGAAACTATGGTGGAGAAATCTTCCTGGATAAATAGAGAAAAACAACCAGAAACACAGAGAGAAACTTCTGACCATAAATCATGGAGGTAATCCATGTGACTACTAGCCTTAATCATAACAATTATTTTCATAGAAAAGATGAACAATTCTTCTCAAACTACGATTCTGTAGCATGGTCTTTCTAAATACATGATTATCATGAATGGACAATGAATCTGTAGCATGGTCTTTCTAAAAGGTTGGCTGGTCAGATTGTCCTATCCCCTACTCTCGATCCATATAAAAATATTGTTTTGATATTCATATTTATGTTTTTATATGAAAAAAATTATAAATCCGAAGAGATTAATACACAAGCAAATGCAAGTTTTTACTCATGAATGACGTAAATTGATTAAGATAACCCAGACTTGTATATATTTCTATGTATAATATTAGGCTATATCGATTTAATATTAATTTGTATAGTTATTCAATTTTTAAAAATAAAATAATGATAATTCAATTTATGATTCATGAGAGCTGTAGGGTCATTGGTTTTTGGCTTTTGTGAGATTCTAATCGGTCATATGTTTAAATCTCACGAGGAGTTGAGGATGAGAGCTTACTATCTTGCTCTTTAAATTAGATAAAGTAAATACCATATGTGCATAATTTCTTAAATGCATAAAAAATTGAAATAATTTGTGATGGTCTATTTTAGATTTTTTTTATTGTTATCTAGAAAAGATCATGCTACATAAAATAATTTGTGGGTGGTCCATCTTTTTTTCTTACTCTCATCCAAAAGAGATCATGTTATTAAGATCACAAAATCAAGAGAAATGATGGTGTCTAAAAACACTACTTTTAAGATCTTATTGGTCACTATGACCCATTAACATGGAGTCCTTATACTTTTAAATAGTCTACATTAGAGATTATGGGGAAAACCATGGGTTGACAAGGTCAAGTTTACCTAAACCGCCTTATCCCATGCCACCTTAAATAATTTGTTGGTGATCCATCTTGTTTTCTTATTTTTAAGAAAAAATATCTCTTAATCAATAGTAAACTCTTTTAGGGCTCACTTTGTGGTTACTGTTGACCCTACTTCCAATGGGGTAATGTGCCTACTAGGTGCATCTAGCCTTTGTTCTAGACATGAAAATTGAAAGTAATTTTATTTTCATTTTAACCTCTTGTGGATGAATCCCTTTTCTTCTTTTTTCCCCTTTATTTTCTTGCATAGATGACAAAACCCATCATAAATTAGCTCTCAATAGGTAGTGAAGACAACTATTAGTTTTGGTAATTTTTTTAGACACTAAAAAAAAGCTAGTATATTAAATGTAGGGTGTCTCATAATTGTTATTCAAAGAAAAACACACTATTCGAAGAATTTGTAAACTTGTTAGTACATTACTCGGAAAAGATTTGATCTTGAAACCTTGAAAAGCTAAAATACATAATGAAAGATACACTTTCACTGGTACAAAATATTTTAGTCACTAACATGCAAATTTAAACCCTAAACAATAAAATTAAAATATAATTTCAATTTAAATAATATTAAAAAAGAAAAGCAAAGCCAATATCAAGTAGTTATTTTTTAATTTTAATAAACTCATGTACTTTTCTACATTCGCTCAATAAACCTTAAAAAATAAAATTAAAATATAATTTCATTTTAATTATAAATCTTCCGGGAAATCACATAAGAAAATTAGGAAACGACACGTTTCGAACTACCAACGGTCAAAAACCGTCAAAAATAAGATTACAAATATAAAAACAAAAATAACCCAACCTTAAAATTACAAAAGTTAAAAGCGTTCAACAAAAAATAAAAATAAAAATATAAAAAATCGAAAAACATAACTACCCCCAACCTTAAAAACAAATCAAAACAAATAATATAACACCAAAACAAAACTAAAATAACACCCCTCTAGAAAAATAGGATAAACATGAATCAAGTAAAACACGATAAACATGAATCAAGTAAAAAGTAAATAAAAACAAAAACAAAATCAAAATCAAACATTTAAAAAATAATAATAATAATAATAATAAAATAAAATGAAGGATCTAATCAATAAGGAAAATTAATAAATAAATACCTTAATAAAAATTAAAATTAAAATTAAAATAACAAATAAAAATAAACATAATGGATTTAATCAATACATAAATTAAAAAAAAAATAGAAGAAAAATAAAAATAAAATAAAAATATAAAAAATAAATCATTTTATTTTAATTTTGAAATATACCAAATCAAAACAAAAAAGAGAAATAAAATAAAAGAAATAAATAAATAAAATAAAATAAAATAAAAAGGATTTAATCAATAAATAAATTAATAAATAAATACATTGATAAATAAATAAAATTAAAAACTAGAATTAAAATACATGTAAAAATAAAATAAAATAAAATAAAGAATTCAATTAATAAACAAATTAATAAATTAAAAAAATTAATAAAATTAAAACTAGATACGAAAAATAAAATAAAATAAAAATAATAAAATAAAATATTTATTTATTTTAATAAAAATTAAAATTAAAATCATAAAAAAAAATTAAAAAAATTGGGAAGACCCTTATAGGGAGTGAAGAGATGGAATCCAACAACTTCTAACTTTCCATCCATCATCCCTGTTCAACGTACAGAGCCTCGTCTCAATCTCAATCGCTTCCCTAAATTTTTGGTGATGGAAATGGTCAACCCTAGCAAGGACTCTAGCGTCTTCCATACAGATATGATGCTTCGTCTTCTCCGCATTCCCAGCTAGCGCTGAGGACTTGGTTCTACCAAGCCTAATATCTGCATAATGCTCCCAGAATATTCATCAGCACTTGAATAATCAATCTGACTCCATCAAGTTCACTATGGAAACGAAGAATGATGGGAGCCTTCCTTTCCTTGATGTTCTCATCTCTAGAAATAATAATGGCTCTTTCTCGCACCATGTTTTTTGGAAAAAGATGCACACAGAGTAGTATCTGCATTCTGGTTCTCATCATTTTCCTGCTTAGAAACTTGGGGTTTTGAATACTTTAGCTACGAGAGCTCTTAGAATTTTTGATGGTGAACATTTAAATGAAGAGAAAGCCCATCTCCTTAAGGTCTTTGGAGAAAATGGATATAGCAGAAGTCAGGGTTTGAAGGCTTTTATGAATGCGAGCAAAGGTCCTAGACGGAAAAAGATAATGGATGATGCTATTGGTAAAGTTCATTTACCTTTTATTCAAGGTACTACTGACAAAATCGCTCGTATTTTAAGGAAGCATAAAATCTCATCTTCTTTTAAACCTTTAAACACCATTCGGGGCTCCCTTAGTTCAGTTAAGGACTAGTTGGACCCAAAAAGTGTGAAAGGTGTTTATTTGATCTCGTGCTCTTGTGGAACTCCCTACATTGGTGAAACTGATCGATCGATTAATAAAAGGTTCCAGGAGCATTCTGCAGATATTAGGCTTGGTAGAACCAAGTCTTCAGCACTAGCTGAGCATGCTGAGAAGACGAAGCATCATATCTATATGGAAGATGCTACAGTCCTTGCTAGGGTTGACCATTTCCATCACCGAAAATTTAGGGAGGCAATTGAGATTGAAAAGAGGCCATGTACGTTGAATAGGGATGATGGATGGAAAGTTAGCAGTTGTTAGATTCCATCTCTTCACTCCCTGTAAGGTTCTTCCCAATTTCTTTCTTTTTTTTTCCCTTTTTTTTCTATGATTTTAATTTTTATTTTTATTAAAATAAAATAAATATTTAATTTTATTATTTTTAGTTTAATTTTATTTTATTGATTGAATCCTTTATTTTATTTTATTTTTTTATTTTTTATTTTTTTATTTACGTATATTTTAAAATTAAAATAAAATGATTTATTTTTTATTATTTTATTTGAATTTTTTTTTCTATTTGTTTTTTAAATTTATGTATTGATTAAAGCCGTTATGTTTATGTTTATTTTTATTTGTTACTTGTATTTTAATTCTAATTTTTATTAATGTATTTATTTATTAATTTTATTTATTGATTAGATCTTTCATTTTTATTTTATTATTTTATTTATTTACTTTTTGACTTTAATGTTTGACTTTGATTTTGATTTTTTTGACTTTTACTTTATTCATGTTTATCCTGTTTTACTTATTTATGTTTATCCTGTTTTTCAAGAGCGGTGTTATTTTAGTTTTTAGTTCTGGTGTTATATTATTTGTTTTGATTTGTTTTCAAGGTTCGGGGTAGTTATGTTTTTGGATTTTTTATATTTTTATTTTTATTTTTTGTTGAACATTTTTTACTTTTGTAATTTTAAGGTTGGGTTATTTTTTTTTATATATTTTTAATCTTATTTTTGACCATTGGATTTTGAGCGTTGCTTCTCTGTCCTGGTATAAATGTCTATGTCAACCAATCTTCATTATCCTGATAATGAATTACAGTTGGTAATTCGAAACTTCTAATTTTCTTATGTGATTTCCCGAAAAATTTATAATTAAAATGTTAGGCATCACAGAAGCTTGCACTCTCAAATATAATTTCAATTTAAATAATATTTTAAAAAAACTTTTCCACATTCGCTCAATGCGAAGTAGCGCGTTGTATAACGTTCGCCAACAGTCTACTACGTCCACAATCTAAACTCTGTTATGTACAATTGTCATCAGAACTACCGAACTATTTCATAACCGACATGTAACAGCCCGCACCTTCAGTTGTAGAAGTTGAGGTGGATCATTGTGAATCATATGATCGCTGCAAAAGAGATATGCCAATATTTATTTATTGAATCCTTTTTTATTCTGTTGCGTCTCACATGGTTGGGCGGCACAGACCAAGTAAGATTTGATGGCGGATTTTGTTTATATTGAACAGACTGAACCGGCACATCAAAGTCAGTTGTTGTCGACCATGATCGGGTACGAATCGTGAAATGCTTTCGTTTCATCAATCGTAATGTTAGAACATAATGTACCGGCACTGGAAGCACAAATAAAGAACTTTGGAATGCGTTGTACACTTTAAAAGTTCCCTTAAAATACGCAGTCAATTTATAATAAGCGCCATGATTTCATTTTGTGCACGATAATAACTTAACGCTTATATCAAAGGCAAATAAGCCAAAAATATTGTGCTAATTTCGTGCATATTGCCTCTGTGCACGAACAGAAAAGCAAATGTTTCGGTACTTTGGTGCATATTGTTGTATGCTTGGACAAATGTTGAAATTTGAAAAGCTGAGGTCAATACAACTTAGGCCAACGAAGAGCAAAGGGAAACAAAGGGAAACCAACCACAGAACAAATTTTATTAAAGGGGATATAAAGGGAGTTGTTTGAGTAATTGGATGGCAGTTTTTTGTTTTTATTTTATTTTTTTGGGTTAAAATTTGGTATTTTTTTCAAAAAATTAAGTAGTTGGAGTGTTTAAATATTTTTTTATTGGTGAAAATGAATTAAGCACCATTAAAAACTCCTAAGACACCTAAAATTTTGAAGTTTGAAACCAATAACCCAAATTATGAAAATTTTTCATAATCTTACCAAAATCTCTAAATTATTTTGTGAATTTTCCATACTACCCAGATGCAAAATGCATGCCAAAACTACTCGTGGAAAAGGGCCCTGTATCAGCTATCTTTCATGGACCTCTGGATCCACGTAGAAAATCTTAGTTTGCTGACGTCATGGTTGGTGATTAGAGCAAGATCTTCTTGCTGCTGATTTGATGGATTCAAGATGATTTGATTTGATAACTCAATTTATTAAATAATTTTTTGAAAATAATGAGCATATATTTTTTAAAAGTTATGATAAATTGGTAATTTGTTTGAGTAATTTTGACAAAACCAAGATCAAGTCTAAACTCAAATGTAAACCTTACCACTATAAAGCTAAGAATACATTTAACAACTATACCACGAATTTATACTTAGAAAAAACTAAAACTCCAAAAAATAAGAAAAATGATTCCTTAAGCCAAGCACAAAAAAAAAAAAAATTACTATTAATATTTTTAATTGATGATTTTGATGTCATAAAACTTCACAAAACTTCTCATAAATTCTTTATACTTACCCACTATCAAAATGATTATGAATAAAATGTTTATTATTAGTCCTGATGATGAACCACACTGGTTGGTTCGAAACGCGTCGACCTCGTTCTTTTGCATGTGATTATTACCGAAAGAATTTCTACTAATATTTATTATTATTTATAGAAATTTTTACAATCATAAATATTTTCATGAAGAATAAAGTTTAATATATTATATTATATTATTATACTTTGTATATATATAAATAACTTAAAAAATGTCAAACATCATATATCAGTGAAAAGAACAATTGAAAGGAAAAGCATTAAGATCTTGGAAAGCAAATATTATTAAGAATATGGAAATAAGAAATTGAAAATATAAAAATAAAAATAAACAAATAAACAAATATATTAAATAATTAAATATTTATTTAGTTGTAGATGTAAAGTATTAGGTAAATAAATTTTAGTTTTATTTTTGTAATATATTAAAAATTATATTTATTTATTAGTAAAGTGAATTGAAGTGTTATTTAGTGACACTCACTAAATTGGAGATATGAAAAAACATAAAAAGGATAAATAAATAAATTACAAAATTACAAAAATTCAATTAACAAATTAATTGTAAAATACATAAATGAAAAGTCGTGCAAAATATTTGTCCATGACATGCATAGGACAAAGAATGTTGGGGAAAATACTAAGAGGGGGTGAATCTGTGTTTTCAATAATCATAATATTTTACTTTTCTCTCACTTATTTTTATAGGCGACTTTGATTATCTCAACGAGCGTATATATATGCGGATACACTAACAAAAACTTGCATATTCTCAGATAAATTTATTGTTAGATAAAATTTCAAAAAAATTCTTTAGCCCAGCTTATCGGTTATGCATCAGATAGTTAAGTAGTAAATATGTGCAATAATAACAGAATAAATCATCACAGAAGAGCATCACACATGAACACCAAGATTTAAGGTGTAAACCCAATTTGAGAGAAACCACCGTTGTTGTCTTCTCTGTCTTCATTATTTATTATATGGAAAATTGCTTACAATATTGTACTGATGTAGACTCATATCAGTACGCAAGCATCTACCTACATAAGGCTACAACATTTTCTCGTTCTCCAGTTGCTACTGGAAGGGAGCTCTAAGCCCCTGATTTCGTTTACTAGCCACTACTAGAATGGAGCTTCAACCCCCTGATCAGAACACCAAATTTTACTTGTAGAAAGATTCTATTTCCACACTAAAGGCTTCAAATCTCATAATCACTGCAGACCACGTTTCATCAATTTTCACACTGTATCCCACAGCTTCAACACAACTCATCATAAATATCATCAATAATAAACTTAACCCAAACTTCAATCAGAACAGTGAGACCACTGTAACTAGAACATAGTAATAAACCCAGATTTCAAAATTAGTATGCAGAATCAATCTCAACCTTGATCATTCATTATCTTAAAATACATATGCTACTTCACTTTACTGATCCCATGCGTATACACACTTTCCTTCACAACAACCTGTGTATAGATCTAAGAATACTGAATTTACATAATATGATCAGTCTCAGAACTAGATTTGAGGCTTTTAGACAGATATAATTTCAGTAATGCAGACCCGTATTCAATCAGTCATCATTAAACGTATTTACTCACTCATTGATCATATTTGTACATATTCAAATCATCATCATATACAGTATTCAAGCAACCCAGATCTACATGAAGACTTCATTGACAAACATAAGAAATATAGCAGCAATAAACATATAATCTCTCTAGTAAGCTTCAGAAAACCCTGATTTACATACACGCTTCTTCTGAGACACAACCGCTTATATACGCGCTTTCACTGAGATGAACTAGTGTATAGATCTGTAAATATTGATTTTGCAGAATGTTTCAGATCTATGGACTTACATAGATTTCTTCACTTCACTTCAGCAAACATGCGCCAATTCACGTTACGCCATACCTTACAGCTTTTCAGATATAATAACGGGCCTATGCTTATAGGTCGAGTCCATTATACACGTATTAACCACTTCATTCTTTCGGAAGGAAAGTCACATGGGAGCTAAAATTATTTCTTAATCCTCTCTTTAATAGATCAAATACATAGTCATTTAAGGTCTAGAGATCCGGATCCATCATTGTATCGAAGGGTGCATCATAGTTTCATATCTACCCATAAAACATATTCCATCACATGCAGCTATACTTCACAGAGAAGTATTTTGTAATCATCCCTTCCACACACACCCGCTTGCACTATGATCTTCTTCTCCTTATATAGGTTTAGCTTTTCTTAATACCATGAGCCAAAACCACACAAGTGTCGATGGTATTCTTGGACGTAATAAAATTAGATGATACAATGCTCAATATTGTGGGCTAAAACCATGGCAATGTCCCCTAGTATTATAATTTTAGAGCGCAAAAGGCATACACGACTTGGATCGTTCTCATCTGCGTGTAGACGCGAGTTGGCTTGTACTAACCTGCATATAGAACCTTTAATTATGAATATTAACCAACTTCTACTGGACTTTACACATTTCTTCTATTAGACCTTCTGCAAACTACATTTCTTCTCCAAAAGACATATACTCCATTATTTTCCAGAGTGTTTCCATCAAGGAAAACATATTAAGACACGAGAATCATATTGCCAATAATCTCCCCCTTTGGACTTGCTAGAAACCATGATGGAGTTTGATCACCACATCCTGAAGATACAAAATAATTATTCAAACAACAAACACTCTCCCCCTTTGACATCAAGAGCAAAGGGTGAACAATTTCTCCCGTTGAGCATATGCGAACAAAGTTTTTAATGAAATACATGACTTTAACTCAACCGAGTATGACCAATCCTATCACCAAGGACTCATACTTGCATCAATGATCTAACCAATGGAATTACATATTTGACTCAACTACCCAACAAGTCGGTTTACAAATTTAAACAATTCCTTACATGAATGAATATAAAAAATTTACATCATATGTCTCAACATGACCTTTTCATAAAATAACATATATGACTTTGTATAACCAAGACCAAAGAATCTGAAACAGGAGATCATAACAAAATAGCCAATTAGAATTCCAACAATACATCCTTTTCAACAAGGCAGGTGCTCCCCCTAAACTTATGCATCCTGAACACCTTCAACAACCAATTCATCCAAGCATTTTCATCAAGGAGATAAATATCAAAGAAAGGTACGATAATATGAATACTGGAACAACAACAAAGTTTACCCAACAACACCATAGACTGTTATGAAAACTGACCCAGAGAATTTCTTTCAGCAAAAACCATATGCGGTTTTATGCACAGAAACTCGTTTACATACGTGATTCTCCTTTATGAAACCACCGTACTGAATTTAATCTTATGAAATTAAGCAGATTTTATAAGAGAGGCAGATACAACACCCTGCTTCTGTTTGAGATATTCGAATTCTTCCCTAGGAAGAAGTTTAGTAAATATATCTACAACTTATTCTTTGGAGGGAACATACTCCAATTTAACCTTTTGTTCAAGAATTTGTTCACATAAGAAGGGATACTTGATAAGAATGTTCTTGGTCTTGGAATGCATAACAAGATTTTTTGAGATACTACTAACACTTGTATTATCACATAGAATGGATATGGGAGGTGAACATTTGATTTGAATATCTTGTAATTTCTGCATCATCCAAAGAATTTGTGTGCAAAATGATGCAGCAACCACATATTCTGCTTCTGTTATAGATAAGGCAATAGAAAATTATTTCTTGCTGAACCAAGATACTAATCGGTGCCCCACATAGAATGCACCACCAATAGTGATTTTTCGATCATCAACATTTCCAGCACAATCCGCATTTGTGTAAGCATGAAGAGTGAGATTAACATTCTTTGGATACCATAGACCAAAGTCTTGAGTCCCTTGTAGATATTTGAATATTCTTTTTACATCCTAAAGGTGAGACTCTTTTGGATTAGCTTGGAATCGTCCAACAATCCCAACTGCATGAATAATGTCTAGTCTTGTCCCTATTAGATAAAGCAAACTTCCAATCATGGATCTATACTCTGGTTGATTCACCATTGGAAAATCATCATGAGAACTGAGGTTACATCTAGTTACCATTGAAGTACTCATAGGTTTGCAGTCTTCCATCCCATACTCCTTCAAAATTTTCTTGAGATATTTTCCTGTGATAGAAATATGCCATATGTTGCTTGTTGCACTTGTAAGCCAAGAAAATATGTTAGTTCTCCAAGTAATGCCATTTCAAATTCTTGCTGCATAATAGAAGAAAATTTCTGATTCATGGAATCTTCATTACTTCCCAAAATGATTTCATCAACATACACAACAATAATCAATGGTTTATCATTCTGAATTTTTGTGTATGATTTATTATCAGCAGATCCCTTAACACATATTTCATTAAATTTGGAAGTTTTCCGTCGATCTAGAATTTAGAAATTTTAACTAGTTTACGTTTTTTTCAAAATGTGGAATTATAAAATCACTTAGTTTACTAATTTAATGTAGATATTCACCATTTTTGGTGAAACTTTTGTCATGGTAAAGTATATAAAACAAATTTATATAAACTTGCAAAAACAAATATTTCACATCTTAATCTTGGTGTCCTTACATTATCTCTTTTAATATTTTTTATGGTTTGTACTAAAAGCTAAGTTTGTTAATGCTATCTTATGAAAATAATGTTGTGTATGTTACTATTATTAACTTTATGAAAAGAATGTTTTGTATTTTACTATGATTAACGTTATGAAAATAATGTTTTGTATGTTACTATTATTAACCCATTTAATTATAATTTGATATAGTAAATATCATGTATGTGTTAAATTACAATTATTACTAAGACAAGGTTGGCACAATTTAAAATTTTGTTGCCTTTGCAACACTAGTAATATGGTTGAAGATGAAAAACCATCTTAGAACATCCACTTTATACTCAAATTTGGATTTAAATTTCAAAATATTTGTGGCACTACTAACCTTCTTGATCTTTTAACTAAACAAAATTATGATGATCTTGAAACACTTATTTTAATGCTTTTTTAGCATAACAATAAAATTCTTAAGAATTTAAAGTAATATCTTTATGGCTTCTTATATACCATAATATTTGGTCTTAGTGGATGATAATCATCATTATCACCATCATCGTTACATACTGTTGTAGGAAGTTTAAACCATTTTAAAGTTGACATGAGAAAATATTTTTTTACGATCAATTTAAATGTTGAATGAGAGTTGTAATATAATTAATTTATTATTTATTATTTATTTTTTTGTGTGAAAAAATAACTTAATTGAGATTGACTTGATGAATAATAGATTAACATGCAAGATATATATTAAGTATAAAGTTATTTAATGACAAATTATCATAGTAATGTGTCTAATATATACCAGCATAGATCCACCTTAAATACAGATTTAACATGAGCCTAGAGAGATTAAAGAGATTAAATGTTGAATGACAATAGTTGTATCATTGATTTTATTTATTATTTGTACTTTTGTGTTAAAAACTATTGTTTTTAAGACCAAGTTTAGAAGATTTTGTTTTTAAGTGCATTATTGAATTTGATTATGCATATTTGATATGGTGAGAAGTCATGTTGGTCAAGAAAAGCTTTGAAAACTTAAATATTTTATGGCAATGTCATGTCATTTGTATCACCACGTGATTACATTGAAATACTAAATAATATAATTATATTAAAATACTAAATAATATAAAACTCCAAAAATAATATTAAGAGAATAGTTGATATACAACAAATATTGAAAAGTGTGTCTGAATGTGTATTAATAGATCTTTCAAAAAAAAAAATATAGTCGAACTTACACATCTCCTCATACTAGGTTGTAGAATGAGCCTTGTCTCTCGACTCAATTACTAATCATTTTAATTATCAAAATCAATCATGAATTAGAATAGTAACAAAGTAATACAATTTGATTATTTTCAAATCCAAGAGGAAAGAGAGAAAATTGACTAAACTATTTATTAAAAATGTTTAGTTTTTATTCCTGGAGTGTTTAAGGATATTATATTGAAAAGAACATATTGACATTCATCTAAAACTTAGATTCCTTATATTATTTCTATTATCATTAATATTTATATTTATGTATTAAATTTGACTTGTGAATAATAGATTTTGTAAAAATATTCTTACCTATAAAGTTATTTAACAATATATGAATATTGTGTTTGCTACTATTATTAACCATTTTAAATTGACACTAACTACTTTTCCTCTATTGAGTACAAATTTATTATGCTAGTACAATGTTGGCACCACTTCAAAGTCTATAAGAGGAAATATTTTATAAGTCTCGTCGTGTTGTTCAATGATCAAAATCATTTTTTTTTATAAATTAGAGTGCAACAAAACAACAAATTTGATTTAGATCAATTATAATAAGGAATATTAAGGAAAACTCAGTTCAAACATTATTACAAATGTCTAACATTTTTTCATTAAGTGTTTAAATGGTTTATATTAAATAGAATACTAATTAGCTACTCCATTATTGTTTTAATAGACCAAGTTTAGAAGAAGTTGTTTTTAAGTGCATTATTGAATTTGATTATGCATATTTGATATGGTGACAAGTCATGTTGGTCAAACAAAGCTTTGAAAACTTAAATATTTTATGGCACACTCATGTCATTTGTATCACCACATGATTACATTGAAATACTAAATAATATAAAACTCCTCCAAAAATAATATGAAGAGAATATTTGATATACAACATATATTGAAAAGTGTGTTTGATTGCATATTAAAATATCCTTAAAAAAAAATCACATTCATGAATCATATAAACCTAATCTTAAGATATTCACCCAAGTAGGTCAAGAACATCTTCTAGACCATATTTATCTATCTTGGTCTTCTTGCAATGTTCTTTCTTTAGCATCCATGCCCAAACTATGGTATTAATTGGAATAGAGCCAAGTTCTGTGTCATCAATATTTGGTATCCAATATTGCTCTAAAAATTTTCCATTGTATTTCCCTAAAATAGGCTTCCACCAATCAACCTTTACATGAAGATTCTCACTTTCATTATCCCTAAATATATCTAAGATGGATTTTTCCATCCAAATCATCTCTCCTGCATCCTCATTTCCTGATCTAACTAGCAACATCTTTCCTTTCTGAACATCAATTTTTGGATTGAATGTTGGCTTTGGCTTGTTGCATTTGGGTCCAACATATACGGGTTCATATATTGCATTATCAAAATCTTCATCCATAATACTTGAGATTGCATGGAGTGCATTACAATCAACATCAAGAACATGCCTTGTCTTGGGCCAAAACTCCTCAAAAGATGAATCACTTCCATCTATTATTCTATGATCATTATAGAATCCATCTAATGTATCAAGAACTCTTTACTAATACACTACTTTATTTTTCCATTCCTCTGTAACAATTGGTGAATCTTCATTCTTGATAATGTCTTTCCACATTTTTATGTATGACGTTATCCCTTCCTTTAGTTCTTTGAAATAGGCATCATTCTTTTTGGAATCTAAGAAAGATGGGTTCCCTATGGGAATTATAGGCCGACCTTCATCATCTATATTTCATAACTAAACTGGGTCTGACCACTGAGGGGATGACATCATCCCTAATGGTTGAGGTGGCATTACTCGAGTTAAAGGTACTTAATTGTCACATTCTCAATGGTGGATAAAAATTCATGGTTAACCATGGTAGTGCTCTAAGTACTTTTAAAGTCATAAAGTAAAGTACTCATAATAAATGTCATATCACACTTTTTGAATAAATATTATTATTTCATTTCATATTTCTTGAAAGAAACAATGCACATCCTTACACAATCTTCATGTTTTTACACACTTTTCAATAAATATTATATTTGTATATTTGTATATATTTATTTTTAAATTATATATTCATCTCATTTTACTTAATATTACAATTTCAAATTAATTATAAGTTAATATCTACAAATATATACTATACATATGAAATCAAAATAAATAAAAATGTAACCTTATAATTTTAGGATAAATCAAATCTATTAAATAATATTATTATAATATTAATTACAATACAACAATATTAAAATTAAAGAAAAAAAACATTTTAGTTTTGTCTCATGAAAAAAAGTATATTAGATTTGTATGTTCAAAAATATTATATTAGATTCAACATAATTTGGGGCAAAAAATAATCTAAATTTCAATATATATAAATCTTATATTATACTTACAAATATATATATATATATATATATATATATATATATATGAATTCATTTCATTATGATTATATTAATATTATATATAATATAATAATATTATGAAAAGTAATTTAAATATTATAGAATATATATTATATTATTTTTTATATTATATATTATTTTGTCTTATGTTATAAATCAATTTAATATGTAATATAAAATTTATACATGAAATAACATTTTATATTTATTATATTATATTATATTATTTTTATATAGTATATTAATTACATGTCATTTTACAATTTAAATAATATAAATTTTAGTTAATAGTATATAATATAATTAAGACTTTATGAATTTATATGTATATTCTATTTTAATTTATTTAAGTACAAAAGACAATGCATTAGTTGCTCAATGATAATGATTTTTTTTTGAAAAATTCATTCTTATTATAGTCACATCAATACAATTCTTTTATTAATTATATTTTGGTAGAACTTTTGAATTGAATTTAACTATGGTTACATGGATTGTGGTGTATGAAAATTCATAAATATTATTTTATTAGTTTAGCTATTACTTTATTATTTCCTTAAGAGAGTCATTTTAGACCTCAAAATTCCCCTAATGTAGTTGGTTAGGCTAGGAGTAGGTCTAGTTGCATTTTAGTTTACTTGCACTTTCATCTTGCATTAAATTCCTATAGTTTGTCTAGTGTTCTCTCGTTTTCGTTTCACATCATATTTTGTTTTAGTCACTTTTTGTCTTGTTTTCTCATTTTGTTTCCTTATTGTGCATTGTCTTTCCTTTCGTTTGTTGAGACCTTTGATGGAGATTCTCTATTATCTCAAAAGGGAATGTGGCAAAATAGAAAAGCACTTTGTGACAAACATTGTTACCAATGAAATAGGTAACCTGACCTTAAAATGGCAACTCTAGCCAAAAAAGACTCAAAAAACATGAAAAAATACCCCAAAAACACCCCAAAAACAAAAAAAGAGTATTTCAGAATGCACTTGGTTTTTTTTAAGGTCAAATTTCAACATTTTATAAAATTATGCTAAAAACAAAATTGTTTCTTAAAAAAAGGATTGAAAAACCACCCTCAAAACAAAACCAGTTGATGCTGGAATAAAAAAAAAAAAAATTGTGTCATATTTCTGACATTTTTAAAAATAGAAATAACAATTTTTAATTTTTAAAATTCAAACATTAAACAAAACCTAAAATTTAAGAATTTTTTTTTTTAAAATAAAAACATTTTAAAGCTTAAAATTTAAAAATATATTGAATAAAAAAATAAAATAAAAAACAAAATAAAAATTTTAATTCAAACATTAAAAAAAAAACCTAAAATTTAAGAAAAAAAATAAAATTTAAACATTAAAATTTCAAAATATATAGAAATTAAATAATAATAATAATAATAATAATAAAAAAAAAAAAAAAAAACAAGTTAAAAAAAAAGAAAGCAATTATAAAAAATAAAATATGGAAATTAAATTTTAAAAAAAGAAAAAGAAAATGTTTATTAAATTTAAAAAAAAAAAACAAAAATTATTTTTAAAAATAAAAAATTGAATTTAAAGAAATATATTAAATTTAAAAAAGAAAAGAAAAAATAAATAAATTATTTAAATTAAAAGTAAAAAAATGAAAAGTTAATTTAAAAATAAAAATAAAAAAATACAATAAAAATATTAAATTTAAAAAAATATATATTAAAAAAACAAATAAATTTAAAAAAATAAATTAAATTTAAATTATAAAAAAATAATATATATATATATATATATATATATAAATTTAAATTAAAAATATATATATTAGATTTTATTAAATTTAAAAAAAAAGGTTAATATTAAAATAACAAATTAAATTTAAAGGCAAAAAAAACATTATTAAAATAAAAAGTTAAAATACTTTAAAAATCAATTAAAAATGAAAAATTGAAAAAAATATATTAAATAAAAAACAAATTAATTTGAAAATATTAAGTTTAATTAAAAAAAACATCTAATTTTAAATACACAATTTTATTTAAAATATAAAAAAATATAAAATTTTACGTAATTAAAAAAATAATAATAAAAAATAAAAAATAAAAAATAAAAAAATTTAAATTCAAATAAATTAAAAAAAAAATACAAAATTTATTAAATTTTAAAAAATTAAATGAAAAAACTAAACATAAAATTTAATAATTAAAAAATATATATGAAAAATTAAAAATAAAAATCAATTAAAAAAAAAACAAAAAAAAAACAAAATTAATAAAAATTATTAACAAAATTTGGAAAAAAAATGAATAAACTTAAAAAATTAAAAAATTAAAAAAAACAAAACAAAACAAATTAAAACAAATTAAATTTCAAATATAAAAATTAAATTTAAAAAAAATAATTTTAAATTTTTTAAATAAAAATAAAAAAATAAAAAATCAAATTAAAATAAAATATTGAAAATTAAAAAAATTAAAAATTAAAATTAGAAAAAAAAATGAATTTTTTGATCATGGTGGCATCACCAATCAGCCTCCTGCGGCGGGAGGCCGATTTCTGGAATCGCCCTACAACCCAGGTGGTGGTGGAGGCCGTCTGTTGGCTGGGTGCCCACCCAGCGGCCGGGCTTTGTCGCCACGTCGGCGAGAGGCCGATTGGCGGCGCAAGCCAATTCCCGGAATCGCCCTCCCGCCCAAGTGGTGGTGCAAGCCAATCCCCGAAATTGCCCTCCCGCCCAATTGGCGGCGGAGGCCAGTCGCCGGGCGGGCGGGGGATTGTCGCAGCCTCAGCCTGGGCGAGCGACTCTCTGCTCCCCCAGGGCGGAAAGCAATTAGTGGTGTATAAGGTGAATATATATATATATATATATATATATATATATATATATATATATATATATTTAAAATTTTCTTTTTAATTTTTAATAATTTTTTTTTTTTTAATTTTTTTTTTTAGTTTTCTTTTTTAATATATTTTTTTTAATTTTTAATATTTTTTTAATTCGTAACTTTTTTTTTTAATTTTTAATTTATTTATTTTTAATTTGATTTTTTTCTTTTTCAGGAATTTTGCTTCTATGATCCATAAATTGTGAGAAAAAAAATTTCGGTAAAAATCACATCCAAATAGTTTTTTTTATTTTTTGTTTTTAATTTTTAAATTATTTTTAATATTTTTTAAATTTATTATTATTATTATTTTTAATTTTTTTTTTGAATTGCAAAAAATTAATTTTTTATTTTTTAATTTTTATTTCAAAATTTTTATTCTAAATTTAATTTGTTTTTTTTTTTTTTAATTTTTTTTTAAAATTAATATTTAAAATTAATTATTTTCTAAAATTCAAAAATTATTTATTAAATTTATTAATTTTTTTTTTTTTTTCAATCTTTTAGTTTATTTAGTTTTTCATGTTTAAAATTTATAAATTGGTTCATTAAAAAAAAACAATAAATATATGGATATTTGTTTTTTAATTATTTGCACGTGGTTTTTTTCATTTTTGTTTTTTGTTTTTTAATGATAGTTTTTTTATTTTAATTTTCTTTTTCAATTTTAAATTTTGTTTTTTTTTGTTAATTTTAAAATTTGTATTTTTTTTCTTATTATTATTATTATTTTAATTTTAATTTTTAAATTTTAATTTTTATTTTTTGTATTGTATTTTTTTATCTAAATTTTAATTTTATAATTTTAATTATTTTAAATCTTCTATTTTATTATTTATTTATTTATTTATTTTTTTAATTATATGGTTTTTTTTAATAACTTAGAAAAAAATGTTTTTGATGTTTTTTTAATTTTTTTGGTTAATTTTTGTTTTTTCTTTAAATTATGTGTTTTTTTTTCCAAATTTTGTCATTTCTTTTGATATAATTTTTGAATATTTTTGTTTTTTTATTAAAATTTGTTTAAAATTTTTATTTTTACGAGTTAATTTTGTTTTTCTTGTACATTTTTATTGGTTTTTTTATTGTTTTTATATACATTTTTTTATCTAAGTTTTGTGTTTTATTACCAACATGAAAATCACCACTCTAAAAAAAAAGGTTGATGTTGCATCAATACGTTTCAAAATTATCATGAAAATCACTGCTCTAAAAAAAAAAAAGTTGATGCTGCATCAATACGTTTCAAAATTAGCATGAAAATCACTAACATTTTAAAACAAATACTCATACTTCATAAATAAAAATATTAGAGTGTAAAAAATGTGCACAAAAAAAAGGGGTGATTCTTCATCACCACTTTTCAAAATCGGGTGCTTTTTATGCTACCAAAAAAAAGTAGGTAACAGTGCAGTTACCTATTTCATCGGTAATAGTGTTGACACTACAACATTTGGATAACTCTTTGTCCTTCTTCCTTGTCTTGGTTACATCTTTTGGTCGATGATTTTTCAACGGAAAATATGATCCTTACATTAGGAGAGCCTTGTGTCCAACCATGATCTCCATTTCTATTCTAGAAATCCCATACCTACACTCTAGTTTTTATGTTTTAGTGTTTTCAAGTTGATCCAATAAAGTAGAGAAGGACAAGGGGAAAATATAAATGAGAAAAACAATATCAGAGGTATTATATACTATTCTCTGAAGGGCCAACCTCTCCTTCTATCAATAATTCAGGATTCCTCTTTTGCCCATGAAATAAATAAGTGTCAATGCATAGTCCTATATAAAATAAATAAATAAAGGAAAAATAAGTGAAAGGCTTCCTAAGCATAGAGGTAAATCAAGAAATTCCATCAAGGTATTATTCGGGCCTACTAGCAGCAAAGAGCTGTTTGTGTCCCTGAAGTGACTCTGCCGGAGTATTGTTCAAGCCTTGTGGCAGTGGAGTAACACTAGAGATGAAAAACTATACACTGAAAATCTAACGCTCCTAAACTTGATTACTATAGCCTAACTTGAAACATTGTGTGATTGATGGTATCATGTTTATGTTTAAAAAAGTAAAGGAATGAAGGGGACTATGTTTATGCATGGAGTAAGTGGAAAAGACGTGGTAATCTCAATGATGAATCAATACTTCCTAAAAATAGACCCTACACGAAAGAATTTACCAAGGTAGAGAATTTGGAGTTCTACCAGTGTGTTTCGAGGTATTGTCACTACGACAAACACCCTCCTAAATTTTTCCTACACTTGAATTTTGGAGCCTACTGTAGATATTGTGATTGGTCCTTCTGTAGTCACTTCTTTTTCAATTGATGCCTTTAAGCTCCCTTCTTGGATTAGAAGTTTCAGAGTCACTTGTTTGCACATGCTTACTTTGCAGCAAGTCCATGAGCACATTCTTTTACGCAAGTTTGAAAAAACAGAGCATGGTATATCAAGACTGTGCTTGTGTGATTTATAATCCATATCGAAAGGCAGTGTGCACTGGCATCAACAATCCCTCACTTTGTTGCGATTGTACTTCTATTTTGGCAAGTTTCTCCAACTGTCTCTTATGCGTACTTTCACCATTGAAAGTGTTGTTTTCATGTTTAAGACGGTCGCTTTCGTTTTCTTTCAATTTAATTAGTGTTATTTTCAAGTTACATTTCCCTGGCATGTTTTGTTTTCACAGTAGTTTGCATATAGTAAGTGTCATTCACACTTTTATTTTCATATAGCAAGTGGCATATTTTGGCATGGGAATTGACTCTTATCATGTAAAGTGGGGTTTTGGTTTGTTTCAAAGGGAAATATTTGTGATAATGAGTTGTTCTTATCATGCAACCATGTTTTTCACTTATTTCCAAATTTTCACGCATTATCACACAAGTGTCTTCATTGTTGTCGCAAAGTGTATCTTTAGTGTTGCACTCGTCATAAATTGTCACAAAGGTGGTTGCACTAAGGGAATTATGTGTTCATGTGCTCCATATGATATATGTTGTGTCATCAATTGTATAAGTGTGTTATCACAATAAAGTGCTATCACTGTTCACATCAGTTTCACTAATCCCACACTTAGCCAAAATTTTGAAAATTCCTAGCAACTTAGACTCACCTAGCCATCCTGAACTACGCATTCCACAGTCCTAACCCTCAAGCTTCAACCTTACCTCTTGACACTGCAAATGTCTTGTTATTTCCTCTCAAGACTGTGCACTACATAGCTTCAATGCTTAAGCCTAAACCTTATCCTCCAAAATTGTGCAATTCAACCCTACAACCTAGCCCCAAATGAGCACTACATAATATCTAAGCTGAAGTTCAATCTATGATCTCTTGAAATATGAAAATATTTAATCAACATGCATGCTCTGCCATCAAGAATCGTGTTGTTATAGGAAATTTTGTCACATCTATTCAGTTGGCCTATAAACTGCATCAATCAACATCCTTTCACCCCTTAACATCATCATTTGACAAATCCCTAAGCATGACTCTCCTTAATTCTATAGTTTATGCCTGAAATATATTTGAATTAGCCTCTTCAAGCACTAATGCAATATGTATTCCTATGGACCTACGTTCACCAGTAGGCTACTCCATGTTGGGTAGGGTTGATCAACTACATGTTGCTCCATGTTTGGATGCATTGGTTCTATAAATTCAGGAAAAAGAGAGAGAATCCTAAAGCCTCCATTTCTAGATGATTTTAGGATCTTTTGTAAGTAATCACCTTAGATTATAATCTCTAATCCTATCCTATCTCTCATTGAAATTTTGATCCCTTATCCTTCAATCCCATCCTCCCATCAAGAGTGGATTTCAAAGCCTAGATTGGTAAATGGACAAGAACTCCCAAATTACCCTCCTATTTTATATATTTGTGGACATCCACAAGCGAGGGGTTTAATTTTGGAAACATAATTCTACCCTCATGTTGTTTTTGTTAAGAGTTATCATTCCATGCATTGGGGTGATTGGAGGTGCACTTTGGGAAAAGAATGAACAAGTCAAATTGGAGGAGTTCTTATACAAGATCAACTCCTACTTTTGGTTGTAACTCCTTCCATTTCCCTTACTGAAAATATTTTATTGTTTTACCATATATGATGTTATGATATCATGTATTTTGATGCCATGTTGATCCATTAAATGAAGTCTTTAGATGATTCTACATAGATACCGTAGATTTTTGGCTTGTGTTATCTGATTGTGTAGGTTCTAATTATAGAAATGAGAGTTAGGATTGGAGCATTCAAGCTAAGAAAGGAGTGAAGCATACGTTGGAATAGAGGTAGGATTCATCCCATTAACTATTTACTTTAAGGGAAATAATAACTTTTTTGTCTTTATGTTATTCAAGGATATTCTACCCATCCTAGAGAAGATACTTATGTCTTCACTCGTAGATTTTTTATAACATGCACAGTTACCTGAAGCAATGAAAAATCCATAAATCTGGCTCATTGACTCCCAAAAATTCATAATTTCTCTCTCTTGTAGAGTTAGTACTACACATTGCACAGTCTCAAGGCTCAAACCTCAACCCTAAGCTCTTGAAATCTACAATTGCACAATCACCTGGGCTCTTCTGTCCTCCATAAACACACAGTGGGAAAAATTAGTGCTCAAGCCTTTAGCCTTGCTCCTTGAGCTCCTCAAACCTGACCCTTGACTTCCTGAGCTTCACAAATGTGAAATCACTAAGCCTCTCCCTTGACCTACCACCTGGCTCTTACTCAATAAGTATATCATCATGCAACATCTTAGACTACGAGTTTATTGGACTCATGTCTTCTTGACCTGAGTGGATTGAAGATGAAAGAACTCTATCATTCTATGGCAAGATGATGAAGAAGGATATGGAGAAGGAGGACATGCTAGAAGACACCTAAGGAGATGAGGAGATAATATGATCATTACATAAGAAGGCAAAGGAACACTGGATTACAATATAAGACCAAAGATCAAGACCGCATGAAGACGCCATCTGATTCACAACCCTTTCAAAGGTAGATATGAAGAACAAAGCATATCTCTCATGAATATGAAGCATTGGATACATCTCTTATTGAAGATACAAAGGAAGAAGCAACAAGAGCAACATCCTGGCATTGCCACATCATCATGCAATCCATGTCATCAGTGTCATGCCATGTCTTGTCATGAGTCATCATATGCCACATCATTATTGTGGATCATGTAATTATCTTTTCAAAATTTATTGTAAAGTGGAAGTCCAAAGGAAACTTTAAGAATATGAAGGGTCATGTAAAGCCTAAAACTCATAGGAAGTAAAATAGTCATGGGGGTAGTCAAAGAGTCACAATGAAGGTGAAGCATCACCTCATGGTTATATATACAACTGCATTGTATGAGCACACGTCTTTTCACCTTGGCTCCTACGACAAGGAAATATAGAGACAAGCTAGTTCTTTTGGTGAGTAAGGAGTGGCTCCAATGCTCCACTATTGGAGTTAGTAGTGTTCATTGTATACATGTACCTTGGAAATTTTACTTAATAAAAAAATCCTAATGGCCAACAGATCTTCATGCATGGATTGTGAATATTTGTAAGACTATTTTGTGGATGTTTGTAATTCATGTTTGTTTTCATCTGTATTAAAGTAGTTGAAGTGTTTTAGTTATTTTAGTAACTATCATATTGATAATGTGTTGTAAAATTTCTATCATTATCACATCCTTGTGGAGTATTAAGTTGGATACCCAAGATATATTTCTTGTTGATTGCTTGTAATGACTCTCACATATTTTGTAAAATATTCCACTAGATGCTAGAAATATACTTCTTGGTTTAGTGTATCTACTAGGGTGGTACTATCACCTCTCTCTTAGAGGATAACTTTACTCTCTCCCTCTGCAGTAGAATAACCTTGAAACATGTACAACCGAACACTCACCATGCATACTTACTTTCCTTTCGAAGACCCATCTGCAATCCACTTTCTTTTCGACAGTTATTGCCAAGGAAGATATTTAGGAATGCATGGAATCTGGGCTGATACCCCAGACGGGGCTCCTATTCCTTACAATGTAAGTTCTAATTGGGACTTAACATTAGGGATACCTCCTTGGTTGATAGATTTCTAGCACCGTCAACACAACTTCAATCACAATTCTCTTTAACTCAACGCACATGACAAAGGTCTTTCCCATACAATTTCATTTAATGCTTGGAATCTCTCTATACACTAAGGGATTTGGTTGATTTAATTATGTCTTTCCTTGCTAGTTGATTGAAACACTTGAAGCTGAGCTCATGAAATATATTGGTCATTCATGGAAGTAGAGAACTCTCACAATTATGAGAACCACCTCCTTGGACATGAGTTACATTGATTTCCTTTGGCATGTGAGGTCATTTAGATGTTAATGGTTAATCATAGAAAAATTGTACATGGTTTTTTGATCTGGCTATAACTATTTCTATGGCTGAAGTTCTCTTGGTTTATTGTTTCTTGTTAAGTTCCATTTCCTCAATCATCCATCTTTGTGAAGAATTTGGACTCCTTGATGTTTCTTATTTTAGTATTTGGTTCCCTCATTATTTTCATGCTCGATTCCTCTTTTGGTTCCTTGCACTTTTCCCCCTTCCTATAGGTTCCATATCTGACTTGGCTATTTATTCTCATCATTTGTATGCACCTCCACATCTTCTCTTTTCCTTATATTTCCTTGTCTCCCCCCCCACTCTAGTAGCTACCTCTCCCGCCCATGCTTTCCAATATTTTTTATTTTTATTTTGAATGCTCCCCCTCCCCTAGCTCTATATTTTCCCTCTGGATGACTTTCAAAATTCCTAACAAGCATCTAAAGTGAGGTGAGGTGCAACCTATTATCGAGAGTTAAGTGGCTCATAGGCCAACATAGAGTGAATTATTCAGTTTCTTGCTTTCGTGCCCACACTCTATCACACATTTATTAAACAACCATTCATGTCAAGCGAGAAATTTAAAAAAAAAGGGGTGCTTGATGGATTCCAAAGTGTTAGTTGACATTGTGGATTTGGTTCCATATGCAAGAAAATCTTGAGGCTACTTCCACCACTACATGCACATCATTATTCTCTATTAACGTTCAAAAACATTGTTGGGTAGGATTTTGATTAATAAGAAATATGTCCGTGAAGAAATCCTCATTCATAAATGGCACATACACATTTGGTTAAAGCATTAATTGATATGAAGAGTGCCCTCCACCCCGCCCCACACACACACACACACACACACACACACATATAACTATAAGGAGAATTCCTTGAAGATTGGCTGTCACTATTACAGTGGAGACAACTATTTTATAAATGACACAAATGAGCCAAGTGACAACTTGCCTTTAGGGACTTGAACTCAGGCAACCACATTAGTTAAACATATTAAAACAAAGCCAATTTTTATAGTCAATGTTTAAATAGTTGACCAAGATCAATATTGGTCAACCCTATGTTATGATATTTAATAATAGTCAACCATGTTCACCCATATTTGTCCTAAATTTACCATATTCAATTATAGTCAACGCTGGTTGACCAAAGTCAAACATTGACAACCTTAGTCAACTAAAATGTTTAATAATAATAATAAGGTTGAATATATTATTATTATATGATTTAATATAATATTAATAGTTGACCATGGTCATCCCCTAAGCTTAGCTCAATTGGTCAAGTGCCCATCATTAAAGCAGCTTCTCTATTGAGAGGTCACAAAGTCAATTATCTCGATGCTCTTGAGGTGAGACACATATTATATGGACATAGTAGTCAGTGATCTCCGGGTTTGTGAACCACATAGAAAAAATAATAGTTGACCATGATTAGAAATATTAATCTTAATAAGGTTGATTATTATTATTATTTTTATTATTAAGGTTGACCATATTAACCATATTCAATTATAGTCAACCATGGTAGGCTAATGTCAAACATTTTCAACCTTAGTCAATGAATTTCAACCTTAATGAGTCACAGTCAAAATTTAAAAATATTTAATAATAATATTATGACTATGACTATTATTATTATTAATATTAAGGTTGATATTATTATTATTATGACTATTATTATTATTATTATTATTATTATTATCATTATTGAATATATTATTAATAGTTGACCAAGCTCAAATTTGATTAACCATATAATTAAGTATTGAGGGGTTTCGGCAGTGCATAGTATTAATGATTTTGTGGGATTCAACTCTGTTAAGAAAGTTATTCAACTATGACCATTTCCATGAGAGGTAGTCATAATTGACTAATTTCTAGGATGGGTGACCACGAGGGAAGTCCTGGTTACCAGGTGAAAGCCCCAAAAGTGATGATTAACACTGTGATTCATTTCACTAGTTTCAATCTCACTTCTTCACCCGTGTGAGCATCACCTAATGTAATGGGTGCTAAGTGGACTATTCAAAAATCATGAGAAATTAGTGAGTTACAACTACATCTCATGGAAATGGTCACAGTGGAATGACTTTCTTAATGCAGTTGAATCCCACAAGATGATTAATAACCATCTAATAATAATAATATGACTTTCTTAAGTTGAATGACTTTCTCAATGCATAGGATTAAATGATAGGTTAATATATGTTTGTCGTATAACCTGATCTATACGTCACAAGTGTGTGATTTTCTGGAGGGTTGTCGAAAGCTCGTGTTAGAAAAATATATTTTAATTAATATCTTTTGCCATTCCATTCTTCCGCTGGGGTTTACGATCCTTACATGTCATTTAGTTTATATCCTCTTTCGTTCCATTCTTCCGCTGGCGTTACGATTCCTGCATGGTATCTAATTAATATCTTTTGCCGTTCCATTCTTCTGCTAGCGTTTGGATGTTATGTTGCATGAAGAGATTTCTGAACTACATTTTTCGAGATTTGCTAAATTGAAATTGAGTGCAGGTGAATGTTCTATCGAATATATTTGACGTAGAATTATAATGGTAAGTAGAATTGTTAAATAAAAAAAAAATTACTATATAGTTGTAATATGTAGCCTAAGAGCAAGACAATTCTAATTATAACAACTAAGAATTTTCATATCCCACCGATGTTGCTGTCTTTGGGTTCTCTTACTACTCGACAATGCCAGAAACAAAATAATTATGACCACATCTGCAAAGAAATGCCCCATGGATGCTATTCAATTTTAGTAATTATGTCACAAGGAACATGCTAAAGCTATGAAGCTAAAGTAGAAACTATGGTCGAATGGTTGGTCATCTATGTTCAATTTATGATAAATAATGTTTTAATAAAATATATTTATTTATTTTCAAATATATGTATTTATTTTGATGATAAAATAATAATAAATAAAAATACATTATAAAATATTAAAATATATTTTCACTTTTATTCTATATATATTTTTTATTTTCATATTTACATTTATTTGAATTTTTATTTTTCATATTTACATTCGTTTAAATATTTAATGAATTAATTACAATATTTCATCTTCAAAATAAAATAATATGCTTACTTATCCATTATAATTTCAAATGTTTTGGTTATTTTTAGTTGTATAAAAAAATATTTATATATATTTTTTAATATATCAAAATTATGTAATTTTATTTATCAACATTTACATTTTTTTACATAAATTTTATTAATAGATATTTACATTTTTTACATATATTTTATTAATCAATATTTAATTTTTTACATGAATTGTATATTGTAAATTAAATTATTTCAAACTATATTATTAATATTTGTCATAGATATAACAAACACATATTTTTTTAATAAAAAATAATAATAATTCATATATTTTTATTATCGTTCTCCATATAATTGATTTTATATGTGCAATATGGATGACATTTAGTGTTGTGTTAAAGCCTATGTGTTGTTTTGATTTTTTTGGGTTACAGGGGGATAATGTTTTTGTTTTTGACTTTGTTTATAGTCTAATTTATTTATATTATAAATTTAAAGTATTAAATTAAAAAATTAATATAATATTATGAATTTAAGAGATTAATAAATTCGAGATTAGTAAATGTTAAGGTTAATAGTAATTTTTTTTTTCAAACATTAAATCTTATTAAAGTTTATTATATTGAGTTTTATTATGTTAGAGTTTTAAAAATTAGTGTTTAATATTGTGACATTATAAAATTAGGGTTTAATATATTTAAAAATTTATCTAAATGTCACATTGTGACAAGCATTAATGCAATGTGACAATTAATTTGACAACCGTCATCACAATGTTACATTGCAATATAATTTATTTAATGTCACATGATGACATTACAAAATTAGTGTTTAATATATTAATATTAAGATTTATAATATTAATACTAGGATTTATAATAATAATCCTAGGGTTCATAATACTAGGGTTTATAATATTAATTTTAAGGTTTATAATCTTAGGGTTTAATATATTAAGTAAATGAGTTGATATATTAATCTTAAGATTTATAATTTTTATCTTAGGATTTATAATATTTATCCTTGATTTTATAATTCTATGGTTTATGATATGAATCTTAAGGTTTATTTTATTAATCTTAATGTTTAATATTCATGTTAGGGTTTACCATATTTACCAATACTCAATCTTAAAAGAATTTAATAATATTATGGCATTGGAATGGTATAGAAATCTATCCAATGTTGCATTGTGAGAAACATTGTCGCAATGTGACAATCAATTTGGAGATCATTATTGCAATGTTGCATTACAATGCAATTTATTTAATGTTGCATAACGATATTAAATAATTGTATGGTTTATTGTTAATCCTAGAATTTATAATATTAATATTAGTGTAACTTATATTCTTGGATTTATATATCTTAAACTTAGGTTTTATAATATTAGTGTTTCAATAGTAATATTGGGGTGTAGTATCTTGGATTTTATAATTACTATATTGGGTTTTATAATCTTATGAATTATAATATTAATTCTAGGGTTTATTATATTAATATTAGGATATATAATTCTACGAGTTTATAATTATATGGTTTAATATTTTAAATTTAGGTTTTATAATCCTAGGGTTTAATATATTGTGACAATGTGGTTCTACAGTATTAATTATATAGTTTTATTAATTCTATCGTTTTATCTTATTAATTCTATGTTTTATTTGGTTTTTATTATTAATTTTATGGCTTAATTAATTATATCGTTCTATATGATTAATATGGTTTTGTTAATTTCATGATTTTATATTATTAATCATAAGGTTTAATATTATCTCTAGGGTCTTTAATATTAATCTGAGTGCTTATAATTTTAGGATTTAACATATTAATCTTAAGGTTTATAATGTTAAGATTTATAATATTGGGTCTTATAATGTTAAGGTTTTATATTATTATTATATTAACTATTTGATTTAATATATCAAACTTAGGTTTTAATATTTTTGGGTTTATAATATTAATCTCAGATTTTTAATTCAAGAATTTAATATCTTACATTTAGGGCTTATAATTCTAGAGTTTAATATATTAAAATTTGGATTTACAATCCTAGGATTTAATATATTAAACTTTTAGTTTACAATTATAGGGTTTAATATACTAATATTAGGGTTTATAGTCCTAGAACTTAATATATAAAAATTTGAGTTTATAATAATTATCCTTTGAGCTTTTAATATATATCTCTTAGGTTTATGATATTTATCAGTAGGTTTTTAATATTAAGGTTCATAATATTAATATTAATGTGTCTGTTTTTAGGGTTTAATATCTTAAATTTAGGGTTTATAGTACTAATGTTTACAATATTAATATTAGGGTTTATTATATTGGGTTTTATAATCTTAGAGTTATTAAATTAATTTTAGAGTTTTATATTATCCCTAGGGTTCTTCATATTAATCTCACGGTTTATAGTCTCAGAGTTTAATATATTAAACTTAGGCTTAAATATATTAAGCTTAGGATTTATAATGTTAAGGTTTTATATTATTATTATATTAACATTAGTGTTTAATAAATTAAATTTAGGGTTTAATATTTTGGGGTTTATAATATAATATCTTAATATTTAAAATTGTAGAGTTTACTCTATTAAACTTAGGGTTTATATTCCTAAGTTTTAATATTAATATATTAGATTTAGGGGTTATTATCCTAGGGTTTAATATATTAAACTTTAGTTTTATAACTCTAGGTTTTAATATATTAATATTAAGGTTAGGATTTATTATATTGGGTTTCATAATTTTAGGGTTTATAATATTAATCCTAGGGTTTAGAACATTAATATTAGGATTATATGTTAATATTAGGGTTTTTATGATTAGTTCTATGGTTTAATATTGTCTGGAAAGTTTATAATTTTAATCTTACTTTTTATAATCCCATGGTTTAATATATTAGTTTTTATCATTAATCTTATGGTTTAATATTATCCCTAAGAGTTTTAATTTTAATCTTATTATTTATAATCACATGGTTTAATATATTAAACTTAGGGTTTAATATATTAATCTTAAGATTTATAATTTTAAATTTTAAAATATTAATGTTAAGGTTTATAATATTGAGTTTAATAATGTTAAGGTTCTATATAATTATTATATTAACCTTAGGATTTAATATATCAAACCTAAAATTTAATATTTTTGGCTTTATAATATTATCGTTAGATTTATAATTTTAGGGCTTAATATATTAATGTTGGGATTTATAATCTTAGTGTTTAATATATTAAACTTTTGGTTTATAATCTTAGGGTTGATAGCGCTATTAATTCCTTGGGTTTATAATGTTTTTTTTTTCTACATAAGACTAATTCTATTATGTATAAAAGTTACTAGTACAAAACTGCCACAGTGTCATCTGTGAGAGCCTGAGCACTGGGCTTGATAAACATGCTCAACAAAGAGAGTCTGGATTTCCCTAGTAGGGAAACCAGTCCTTTTTTAAAAAGCAGTTTGGCTGCCCTTAGAAGGGAAACCGGCCTATAGTTGATGCATAGCAACCTGACAGATAGATATATACTGAAAATAACAATCATCTTTTCCAGCTGAGCATTGAGGCAAGGGAACAAAAAATTCCAACAATAATGGAGCAAAAATACCATAAGAAGTTGAAAGCTGAGAGAATCATTGATCATGAGCCAGAGATAGAGGTTCTTCCACAATCCTGCACCCATATTCATCACTGATGTCGTCCATTCCTCCTTTGTGAGCACCTTCCTTGTCAGTGACCACTTCCTCCTTGCGCGGCGCGTCCTTGGAAGGATGAGTGGAATCAGCAGGCATAACTGAGCTTCTGGGGAAGCTTGAGACAGGAGGGGGTAGGGGAGAGGCTATACAGGCCAAAGCAGGGAGGGGAGACTCTTCTCTGAGAGTTACAGTGTGAAGGCTGTGACAATGGGTCTGTCTAAGGAACATTCAAAGCGAAATTCTGCACGTTGAGAAGCTTGTCGAATGGGGAGACTTGCAGACCCATGAGAGAGAGGAGGAAATGCACTAATGGGAGGGTCAACCGAGGGGTGAGGGATAGTCAGAGCAAAACAAACAGATTCACTATGGCGGCCTCGTCCTCTGGAGCTATGCAGGGCCTAAGGCTGGAATTGCGCCTCTTCAGCAGAGGAAGACCCTAAAGTTGGGCTTGTGGAAGGGCGGTAGTGAGCAGCCCGGCCCCTACTAGTGCCTCACCGACACCTCATTCTGTGGCGAAGGCGCGGCATGTTGGTGGAGGCAGGGTGTTGAAATCTGCAACAGAAGCGACAGAAAGAGAGCTTTGGAGCACAAAGAGGGGAATTGACACCGCAACAGTTTTCCGAGCAAGCACGGAAAGGGGAAACACCACCGAGATTCGCTGTCCAATCACGATGAGGGGAATTGGCGCCGCAGAAGAGACTGTGAGAGAATTGATGCCCAGGAAGGGGCTCAAAACAAGTAGGCAGGGTGCAACAACGGCCAATGTGTGTACGCGCACTGGAATCGGCAAAGCCTGGAGGGAAAACACTGCTTAGAGGAAGCGGGAAGCCACCACTGCAATCACAGCTATCCGAACTATCTAGAACAAGCTCCATAGCCAAATGAACCTCCATATCAAATTGAATGAGCAATCGAGCAGGTGAATTAATGTCTGTGCAAGCTGGCGGAGTTAAATTTTCATTAATGCCTGTACAGGGGGCCTTATGGCCACCCCACGCGAACTCCTTCGGGAGACGCTTAGGGACCAATGTCCCACCAATCCCTGCAAACATCCGCATCCAGAGCCTTGGGTTTGTAATGTTAATAATCACTCAGGTTTATTAATTCCTTGGGTTTGTAATATTAATTTGTTTGGTTTATTAATCCATAGGGTTTCTGATTTTAATCCCTTTGGTTTATCAATCTCTTGTGCTTATAATATTAATCCATTTAGTTTATAATATTAATAATCCCTTGGATTTATAATATTAATCCCTAGGGTTTATACTAATAATATTTTATATTTCTAATATAAATCCCTTGATTTTATAATATTCATTCATTGAAATTTTAATATTCATCTCTTATATTTTATTTAATATTAATAATTATTTGGGTTGATAGTATTCATCTATTGTGTTTATAATATTAATAATCTCTTGAGTTTATTAATATCTTTGTTTTATAATATTAATCCTTTTGTTTATAATATTATTTCCTTATATTTATAGTCCCTTGAGTTTAACATATTATTGATATTATCAATAGTATTAACATTTTCTTATAATATAATAATATTTTTTATACAATTTACTATGCTGATTATAATTATTTTGATTAATATAATATAATAATAAAAAATTATAAAATCATTTTAATTTTTATTATGATAATAATAATAATAATAAATCTATACCATTGATCCCTATTAACCACATTCATTATTCTAGTTGTGAATATGCTTGATATACCCTATTAGTATATATCAACCATATTTATTAATGTAATTGTGCTAGAAAATATAAATTACAAATTTCTTGAGTCTCTCATAATATTTAAACCTAAAATCTAATACAACTTATCCTACACAAACCAATTAATTTAATATCTTATAAATATCACTAAATTAATATTATAAATATAAATTTCAAACTTCATGATATTTTATTTATAGGTTAATTCATTTTTATTGATTTTACCACATTGACTCACTTAAATTTAAGTTTCTTTAATTGACTCATTTTAATTTTTCTTTTCAATGCGTATATTTTAATTTGTCTTTTCATTGCCTCAATAGTCGTATCTATTTTGGAACAAGCCCATATTTTTTAGATGAATAGACATGATTTCATCCAGGCAGAATATTCTTGTCATATAAGCTCTTTGAGGGTCATGATTTAACTGAGAATTATTATCTTGCGCTTTACCATGTTTAAATTTTTTTTTTTTTTATATATGAATGGAGGCTTCTTTGAGGAAAAATTTTCAATTATGTGATAGATAAAGAAGATATTTATAATATTTTTAGTCCCTGCTGCAGACACAACGGGGACTATAGTAATCGAAAATATCAAGTTAACATTAGTTTAGAGGATTTATTGTCACTACTAACCAGAATTTTTTTTAGCTTTTTAAATATGACAATATATTTTGTATTTTTCATGGTTTTAGCCTCTTCCCGAGGCAGGGACGCAAAAGAATAGGTTTTTTTTTTTTCGGTTACAGTAGTGAGAAAAATGACCTGTCTCAATTGTTTGAATCTAGCTATAAACACGACTTTGATGGAGGTATCCCCATCATGTGCAATGTGAAAGTGTTTGAGCATCTCATCCACCTGATTCAATACAACCCCACCTCCTAGAGCATGCATGTTGTCAGTTACGATGTGCTCCACCATCTTGCTGCAATGGAATGCTCTAGTCCACTAATTATTGAATAACTAGTTTTCTTGGCCATAGATTAATTAAGCGGGCTTTCTGTTTTAGTGTGGAATTTTTTTCCCTTCGAGAAAATCTTGTCAGCTGGTTGTTTCCCTGTTTAAAAGGGAGAAACTTACACTCTTCCTCTAAATATCTCTATATCTTAAATTAAAGCCCATTATTATCCTCTAAATATCTCTAGATCTTAAATTAAATCCAAAAATCATTGTTATGCTAAGAACTAGCACTGATTTCTATTATTGCATTGTGCTTTGTGTTTTTTTTCTCAAATTTTAAAATTCTGTTTTACTACATACAAACTTCTCTATTCATCGAATATGAATTTTTTTTTGAAGTGGCTTAGAAAACGTGTAAAACAAAAAACAAGCCACATAGCAGTAAAAGACGAAGAACAAGAGCAAAGAAACCCCGTGTACCAGGACTGAGAGGTAATGACAGGTGGACATAATGCATGCAGATATACTCTATAAATTAATTTATAATTTACTTGTAGGAATTAATTTTGTTTCTAAATATAACAATGAGTATAATTGCTAATATTGTGCATACCAAAAATCAATTCTTGCTCCAAGTGATTGCTATGTTGTGCACTCTAGTGTCACGTCTCCCAAACCCATTTTTTTTTTTTTTTTCATAACAGGTTTATATACATCACATGTGATGCGTACTACCCCTATAACATAACTCAAATATTCTCCGCTTTATGCGTCGAGAACCATTATAGTTTTTTTTTTTTTTTTTATACTGAATCATTTACAAATGCAGACGGTTATCCGGGGTTTATATTCTTTTCAGGGTTTATAAACAGCCGTGGAATGCAAGAGTTTCCATGATGTTGGGATTGACCTCCCCTCTTCTCAGTCCATATTCTCAGTCCACATAGTAAAATTATATATCTATATATATTACTTGGTATTTCGCAGGTTTACTATTCAGATTTGTATCCAACTATAGCTGACTCCTAGGCCCTTACTCAAACTCCCCAGTTTGCAGGCCTAACAACATTTTCAAAAATTTAAAGTTTCAGCATCGAGGTATAGATGCATGTATCCTCGCATACATCTATCCCTACGTAGTTAACCACCATTGCTCCAACTACTTTCCCAGTAGTTTCTATGGATGGTAAACAGAGGCTATCTTTATGGTATTTTTACCCATGCTTATAATTTTTCCTGACACAAACTTTTATCATATAATAGATTTTGCAATATGCTTTTCCCCCTTATTTTTCTGTTATAGCAGTTCATCAGGGGTGACACTATGGTACAGATTCAACTATTCCATGGGAAAACTAGGAAACAGATCCTCTTGCGTCGCTCAAATGGAGGTAGAGAATACTGAACTGGATAGTTTAGAATCCCTAGTGTTTGATCCTCGTACTTTGTTAGGATCAAACTTCTACTTCCATATGTGTACGATTACATTTAAGAGAATACTGAAAATCCTAAATTTTACCATTTCTTTCCATTGCAACATAGCTCAGGGTTGTTGGTTCCTACTTTCTGCTATTGATTACAGTGAATTCTGTGCCATAAGTATTGTTATGATAGATTTAGCTGTTTAGTACTTGCTATTCATGGTTTCTGTTTGGTTAACATTTCCAGTTTATACACACAGAAATTAAATATTTCTTCAAGAGATAGCATGCTATACCTATCCATGGTTATCAGGTTTGTTATTCAATTTATCTGTCCTCTCTAACCTCATTACTACCAGATACTCATCCATGCAACCCAACCCTTAATCTCTGCTATCATTAACTTGGGTTACCATTACATGAACTACTTAACAATTAAACAACCTATCATTTGCATAATGCATCATAGCATGAAAATTCATAACTGCATAATGAACCATAACATCAGAATTTATCAACTGCATAATGAACCATAACATCAAAATTTATCAACTGCATAATGAACCATAACATCAAAAGTTCATAAATCATGGACATGTTTAATTCAACTTACGGAAATCTCCAAATTTATGCATGCACACCTCTACTATGACCAGTCCTCCCAACCTTAGAATCCTCTTTATCTCCCAGGATTCACCCCCGAGCAGAGATCCTCCAAGAACAGCCTAGCCTCAATCTGTTCTGGAGCAGCTTATTTAAGCTGTGCTTTCCCCAAGCCTGTTTCCAATTCTGCGTCCAGAATTTCAGGATGCTTTATTCCTGTTTAGCCTAGGCTTCCCATTCTGGGACTCTTTAAAGCTGCTTTAAGCTTTTCCTCAGCTTTTCCAGCTTTTTTTTTTTTTTCTCACCTCTTCCCAACTACTCCTCTTCATTGGGGAAATTTAGATTTTTCCTCAAAAATCTAAATTAGAAAAAATTTCTTTCAAGGATTTTTGAAAGATTTGGGGAAAGTCTTTTTTCCTTTTCCATCACCTCATGGATTAGGCATATGATCTCATGTTCTCATCTGGTCATATTGCATACATAATATTTTATTTATTTTTCATAATTAAATAATTAACCACATCCACACAATAATCATCCACTGGGGTCCACTCCCCCTTTGGATTTCTGTTCAAATGTCTCATTTGAAAAGCATAGAACTTGGGGGTGTTACATCTAGCCAATTTTTTATGTTGTGTGCTCCAAGTGCAGGGGATTGTTATGTTTTGCAATCGAGTTGATTTTTTATGCTGTGTGCTCTAGGTGGTTCAATAGGTTCAAAGTAAGTTGCTACAGTGACATTTGTTACGGCTCTTTGAAAGAAATGTATTTTGAATCCGATTGCACAAATGTTGTTGCCCCTCTTCCCTCTTCCTCGGAGATGCTTGGAAGTTAGGGAAGGCAGATTGATGGGGGAGTATAAAATAACATGAAGGATGAATGATCTGTGAGGAGGTCAGTGATCATGGATCAGTGGTAGAGTGAGCATTTGTGGAAGGATATTAACAGTGAAGGAAATCTATGGGAGTTGCCAAAATTGAAACGATATAGAGAGATGGCCAAATCATGGTTAACAGAGAGAGGGTATTTATTGAAAAAAATTGAAGAATCCATTGATTCCAATCTTTCGTTCCTCTCTGCTCTTCCTTCATCTCACACTGTACGCATCCAAGCAGAAGTTATTGGCGAACACAAACTCTCTACTCTCGGGAGAGCGAACAATATATAACGATGAAAATGGGCATGGAAGACCCTTCTAATCATGCCCATTGATTTTAGCGCCGCTGAGACCAGAAAAAGGTGGTGACAGGTGTCAAGCACCAGAAAGCACATGCAGAAAGCCATGTGATTTCTGTAGGTGGTGAGGTAACTCGTTAGGCATGTGGTGGCACAGATATATATTATATTTCATGTTGATATATTAATCTCATTGTCTGTTAGGTTCAGTTCATTTAACTTGTTGTCTGCTAGGTGTCATAGGTAGTTTATTTTTTCTTTAGTTTACTTCAGTTTTACTCTAGTAATTTATTACTGATGTTTCCAATGTATTCCTATTTAAACATTTTGTAATATTGAGATGAGAAACTCTCTACTCCATTTCACGTTTCAGTTTTCAATTCTTTTCATGGTATCAAAGCTAGCTTGCATAAGCCTCCCTGGAGAGCAGCAATAGAGCCACGAAGGAGCAGAAGAGAGGAAAAGTTGGTTGGCGCAACTGTGAAGCTGATACACGTGCCAACGCACCCAAACAAAGGATTGGCACGAGAATACACGCCATATCTGTGCCATTTTCATGCCTTGCGTTGTTTTGAAATAGGCACGGCTATTCCCCTCGGGATCACACTAGTCTGCAAGAAAACAAAGTTACGCATCTGCATTAAAGTCAATGTCAAGTCTGTTATGCATGCATGAAGGTGTGAAGTGTTCGTATTAAGGTTTTTCAAAATTGATTTTCAAAAAAGATATGAAGCAACGTATTTAAAGAAATCGATTGTATTGAAAGTCAAAGCTTTACGTAAGGATTTGAAAATCGATTCAAGTTTTACGAAATCCCTTTTAATTTTATATAAAGGAGTGTTTAAGAAAAAAAAATTATATATAAAAAAAAAACTTAATTTTTTTTTTTCAAAGGTTTAGTTCAAAGAGTTTTTTTTTCAAAGAAGTTACAAAAGAGCATGTGGTCAATATTTTAAAAAAAGGGAATTTGTTTTGGAAGAGGAAATTTAAAGAAAGTTTTTAAGAGATTTTTTTAAGTCTTTAAAAGAGATTTAAAAAGGTGCATTTGAAGAAATAATGGCCTCTTCAAGTTCTTTGCCACAGACATCAAATTTGAATGGAAAAAATTATGAATTTTGGAATTTGAGAATGAAGACTTTTTTACAAGCACAAGATTGTTGGGACACGCTTCTGATTGCTTATGTCAAGCTGACTCAAGAAGCATGGGCGACCATGAACAATAATCAAAGAAATGTAGCTATTGAACTCAGAAAGAAGGAGCACAGAGCCAAATGATGGATACAAAATTCAGTCGATGATTCTATTTTTGACAAAATAACTGGTGCAATAGCATCAAAAGAATCTTGGGATATTTTGCAAGTTGCATATCAAGGAAATGATACAGTAAAAACTGTTAAACTGCAAACATTAAGAGCTCAGTTTGAAACCCTAAAGATGGTCAACATTGAGAATGTGGATCAGTTCATGATTAGAGTCATGTAAATAGTGAATCAAATCAAACTCATTGGCGAAACCATTACAGATTAGAAAGTTGTTGAAAAATTTATTCGAAGTCTACCAACGAAATATGACATGATTGTCATAGCCATTCTGGAATCCAAAGATTTTAAAACTTTCTCAGTAGAACAGTTGACTGGATCAATTTTGGCACATGAAACAAGACTCAATCTAACAGAAGATTCCACGGAACAAGCCTTCAAAGCACACCTCTCATTTGATAGAGGCAGAGGCAGAGGATACAGAGGCGGCAACAAGCGAGGCAGAGGTCAAGGAAATGGCAGATCTGATCATCATCATGTAACAGAGCAGTAGAGACCTCCACAAAACCAAAATCAGAGAGGAAGGTCATGGAACATATCGAGTGTTCAATGTTACTACTATAAGAATTTTGGCCACTACGAACATGACTACAGAAAGAAACAATCAGATCAGCATAGAGGCTATATCAATCTCTCCAACAGTGAAGGAGAATCCTCAGAGACCATGTTTCTTTCATGCCATCTCTCAGAAGACAAATAGAGTGAAGATATTTGGTTGCTCGACATCGGATGCAGCAATCACATGACAGGCAACAAGCATCTTCTTTATTATCTAGATGCTTCCATAACATCAGAGATAACGCTTGGAGATCGTACAAGTATTAAAGCTGAAGGAAAAGGTATTGTTCCTATTATTACTAAGCAGAATCAAAATAAATACATCCCTGATGTTTATTATGTTCCTCAGCTCAAACATAATCTCATTAGTGTAGGACAAATAATGGAACATGGCTATGATGTATTGTTTCAAAAGAACACCTGCTATATATATGACAAAGATCCTCATAAAATATTGATAGCAAAAGTCTAAAAGACCAAGAGTAGGATGTTTCCATTGGTCCTTAGAAGCCAAAATACCAACTAGTCTTTAGTCCATAATATATCAAGAATAAATGAAACTCATCTATGGCATTCTAGGTATGGTCACATTCCAGTCAAGAGTCTCAGTCTGCTTCAAAAGAAATCTATAGTCATTGATATACCTACTATCAGTGAAAAAGTCTGTAATTGTGAAGTTTGTGTCTTGTCCAAGCATAAAAGAGAGTTTTCCCTCATCAACCTCAAGGGCAAAAGAGCCTTTGGCACTTGTCCATACCGACATATGTGGTCCAATGCAGACATTTTCCATTGGTGGTAGTTTCTACTTTCTGACATTTATTGATGACTTTAGCAGGAAGATATGTGTGTATTTTTTTAAAAATAAATCATATACCTTCTCTAGATTTCTGGAGTTCAAGGAAGAAGCAGAAAAATAGAGTGGAAAACTCTTGAAAGTACTCAGATCAGACAGAGGAGGAGAATGCACCTCAAATGAATTCAAATCATTTTGTCGACAAGAAGGTATTCTAATGCAGTACACAACCAGATACACTCCACAGCAAAAATGGAGTAGCAGAAAGAAAGAATTAGTCAATCATGAACATGGCGAGATGCATGCTACAGGAAAAGAAGTTGACAAATAACTATTGGGCTGAAGCAATGTCGATAGCAGTGTATGTTCTTAACAGATCTCCAACATCCAACCTACAAGATAAAATACCTCAAGAAGCATGGGATGGAAACAAGGTAAATGAGTCACACTTTAGAATCTTTGGATCAATAGCTTTTTCTCATGTTCCTAAAAAACTCAGAAAAAATCTTGATGATAGAAGTGAGAAATGCATATTTGTAGGTTATAGTGAGCAGTCAAAAGCCTACAGACTTTATAACCCCATTACCAAAAATTTCATTATAAGCAGAGATGTGAAATTTTTTGAAAATAAATCTTGGTTTGACCATGTAGATGAAACTTCAAATCAGCCTTTTTATCTACCACAAACTCCAATATTGCAGGTTCAAGAACAACCAGAACATTTTGAAAATGGAACATCATCAAGTACTGATTTAGCAAGTGATCAAACATCATCAGAAGAGGGACAGAAAACAAGAAGTATCAGAGAGATATATGAATAGGAGAATAAATCTGAACAAAAGAATATGTTTGTATTCATTTAAACTCAACCGACTTATTTTCAAGAAGCAGTCAAAGAAAAGCATTGGGTTGAAGAAATGAACCAAGAAATTGCTGCCATAGAGAAAAATCAAACTTGGGAATTAACTGATCTCCCAAGAGACAAAACAAAAATTGGTGTCAAATGGGTACACAAGACCAAGCTAAATGAAAAAGGGAAAGTTGAGAAACTTAAGGCAAGGTTGGTTGCCAAAGGATTCTCACAACAGTTTGGTGTCGACTATGGTGAAACATTTACTCCAATAGCAAGGTTAGACATTGTCAGAACCATTTTTTCCACAGCAGCTCAACACAAATGGAAAGTCTATTAGCTTGATGTAAAATCTGCCTTCCTAAATGGTGTATTACAGGGAGAAGTTTATGTAGAGCAGTCTCCAGGCTTCGAAGTAAAAGGACAAGAACATAAAGTATATAGATTGAAGAAAGATTTATATGGTTTGAAACAAGCTCCAAGAGCTTGGTACAGTCGCATCAACACCTATCTCATCAAAAGTGGTTTTTCTAGAAGCAAAAGTTCAGAATGACCAATTGCAAATCAGCTGATACACCAATCGCTCAAGGTACCAAACTCAACAAAGAAGATGTAGCACCATCTGTTGATCCCACATTGTATAAAATCCTAGTTGGTAGTTCGTTATATCTAACGGCAACTAGACCATATATTATACTTGCAGCAAGTTTTGTCTCTAGGTTTATGCAGTCACCAAAGCTTACTCATTGGTAGGTTGCAAAAATGATCTTAAGGTATATTGCAGGGACCATAGACTATGGTTTGTTTTATATACATTCTGAAAATTGTTCACTTTCAAGTTATACAGACATGGATTATGCAGGGAGCTTAGATGATCGCAAAAGTACCTCAGGGTATGTTTTTCATCTTGGAACAAATCTAATTTCATGGGCATCTAAGAAACAGTCAATCGTTTCAATATCTTCTGCAGAGGCAGAATATGTAGCAGCAAATTCAGCAGCTTGTCAAGCAGTATGGTTGAGAAGATTATTGAAAGACATTTCAGATATTCAAAAGGAGCCAACTCCAATTTACTGTGACAACAGTTCAGCAATTTATTTATCAAAAATCATGTTTTTCACAAAAAGAGCAAGCACATTGACACACGTTTTCATTTCATTCATGAACTTGTCAATGATGGGGACATCACACTTTCTTTTTGTGGTTCTAAAGATCAGCTTGCAGATATTTTTACAAAGCCATTGGGAAAGAATGTATTTGAATTTCAAAGAGAGAAATTAGGCATTATTAGTGCCTACACTTGTAACAAGTGAGATTAAGAGGGGATGTTGAGATATTAATCTCACTGTCCGTTAGGTTCAGCTCATTTAACTTTTTGTCTGCTAGGTGTCATAGGTAGTTTATTTTTGCTTCAGTTTACTTCACTTTTACTCTAGTAATTTATTGCCGATGTTTCCAATGTATTCCTATTTAACCATTTCGTAATATTGAGATGAGCAACTCTCTACTCCACTTCACGTTTTAGTTTTCAATTCTTTTCATTTCATAGATATATATTTCCAAACTAAGCATAAGTGATATATTTCGAAACTAAACATAAGTGAATATCAAAACTAAACATAAGTCAAAATATATACTTTAAAAAGAAACATTTTATGTCCTAAAGTAATGCTAGTTTAGATAGCGTTTACCACTTCGAAATTCGAAACAAACTAAATAATGAAATCGAAACTGGAAGAGGAAGAGGCATCGCTTGCATTCTCTTCTTCCGCCGATGAGATGATGGCACTTTCATTCTTCTCGAGCCTTTACATCGAACCAACCTATCGATTAGTGCCATGGCACCTTGGATATCCATTAATGAGGACGATGAAATTCCATACTGAGTGATAGCATAGAGCTAGATGCATATCCTCGAAGATGATGACGAAAGTTTTTGGATATACGCCATCACAAGCCATTCGAAGGAAAACTTGAAAAGCAACGTAGTATACATGGCTCGACTTAACTCTGTTATTTTGTTGGTTTTGGCACTGTGCTGCCTCAGATTGATACTATTGTATACCAGTTTCATGGATCACATTATACATGCACATGGAACTCTTGAAAGTCTCCAAACACGAGAAATGGATGAATGTTTTGATGCAACATCATTCATACAACAAGGCAAACCCTGCTATCAACTATTGTTAACAGGCCATTCGGATGCTACATGTCGAGTACTCAATGTGATTGTGAATTTTTAAGAGGTTTTTAAGATTCTTTCATATTTGCATACATTTATGCCCTAAAATAATTAATATATTTTTTTGTGGAGTGGTGGTCAAATGATGGGAGCATAAATTATACGTAGGAAGAAAAATTCCCGCAAACGATCTGTGAACATGATTTTCTTGATAATGGATATCGATGGTAGAAATATGGAACCAAACGTATCAAGAGAAATCCTAATCATATATATATATATATATATATATATATATATATAAAATAGTGACAAGATATTATTTTTATTATCTTAATTAACTATTAAATATTTTAATATTATTACTCACTAAAATATATCTAATCTTCTAAGATTATTATTTAGGAATTATTATAAACGGAGAAGTGAAAAATGCTTAGTCAAACAATATTGGAAAGAAGTTTACATACCCAACGACACCTATTATATGGTATCAAGGAAAACATAGTCATACGAAGTGCGTAATGGTTCATACACGAGATGATTACCACATTTCAAGTCAATTGCTGGCCTCACCATCCCTATAAAGGACGATATTAAGTTTAGTAGTGATAGTGTAGATGATATTAATTTTTCAAATATATATAATTGAAAACATAATATTATTTATAATATCTATTTTTTCATATATATATATATATATAAATATTTTATTATTATTTTGTGTTTATAATTAAATAAAAGGAATGATACATTATATATATATATATAATAATTATTAAATAATATGTTAAATTATCATGAATTATTTCAAATATTTTTTTTCATATATTATATACCATAAGGAAAGGATTTTCTAGTGAAAGTATTTTTGGAAGCTCTTATAAAAATATCTCAATAATCTTTTTGTAGTGGATGTGAGTGAGGGGATGATTTAGCGGATATTTTTTTAATGGTGCGTTTACAATATACAAACGCACCAATGCTTTACTATCCATACAAGCATCATTGCTGAATATAACATAGTTTACTGTGGAAGATATATTTTTATAAAATAAAAAATATATATAGTGCGCTAAATAACAAAATGTATTGGTGCTTAAATAATCGATAACACTCGAAAAATGTTAACTTTTAAAAATTGTCAATGCTATATACACCCACAAAACTGATGCTATTATTGTAAAAAAATGCCCAGTGCATAACTTGATGAGCACCACTATAGTTTTTAAATTAAAAAAATTTAGGTGCTATATTCCAAAGAATCAAAAGTTTTGTTAATATATTAAAACACCTTGAGGTGCCTACTATAGAGCATCACTAGGATGTTTTTATTTTTATTTTAAATGCAGTTCTATAGTCCAACAAAGCACCGATGTGGTACTTGTATTAGAATGCCCTCGGGCATCTCAACAAAAATACCTCTATAGGTATTTTAATTAAAAAAAATTGGAATTCTTGGATATATGATGCACTCATGGAACTATAATAATGCACCAGAGGAGGTTTGAATAAAAAAAAAAAAATCTCGTCTGTAAATTTCATTTTTATCATTTACAATGTTGGAGTGCTTTGAAGCATCGATGTCATTCTTGCCTCATGCAAGCGCCATGAAGTCGGTGCTTCTGTTGCTCACCATCCTTCCATATTATGCTCAGTGCATGGCTTTCCAATTTTCTCAAAGGGTGGGGAAATTTTTTTTTTTCAATTACGTGTCAACAACGACTCCCCGACGAGGAAATGTCTATGTTTATCTCTAATTTTTTTTTAGAAAATAAGAAATAAAAAATAGCTTAAAAAATCCATTGTTTTCAAATATTTTTTTTCCTACGTAGTGCGCTCGATATGTTCGGTTCACACCAATAGTGGTGCACGCTCTAAATTTACAGGGTGCACCGCAGTTCGGTGCATGAGCCGAATGCACTAATATCATTGCGGTGCATTTCATAAATGAAAACACATTGGGAAAGCTATAAATTGTATGGCGGTGGGTACATTTTTAGGTTATGACTAGTGCATTTATATTTACCAAATGCATTGCAAAAATAATGTTTAAAAATAAAAATGGGCGTGTTCGATAACCTGAACATTCTGTACAGGCGCGAAAAGTTTATACGTGCGCACCGATGCATAAGTGAGACACATTGTGATGAAAATTTAAATATGTGAACAAAAAATAATGCATCATACGTATGTGTGCACTGATTTCATTGTGGTTTTGTTTAATATTGCCCTAAAACCGGTGCATTGCTATCTTTTGGGTTCACCGAGGATATATTTTTTTAATTGAAAGTTACATTTCCATATTTATAAATAAATGTTACATTTAATTAAAAAAAATTGTTTTTTATATGTTAATAATGTCGCAAAGACGTCAACAGAGGGAGCAATAACAAGAGTAGGAGAAAGTGGACGACCAATACAATATGGTCCAACCATGGGAGGCTGGAAAGAGGGAGAGGGATTTATACCCTTTACCTATTAGCATAGCGAATCAAGAGACTAGAACTTGTTTTATTAAATTGTTTAATGAAATTGTTTAATTGTTATTGTGTACTACATAATTTGTAGACATCGACCAATTCCATGGGGACGTGCCTCCTCCCCCACTGGATGGAGTAGATGAGGAGATGGGTGAGGCCTAAGAGGGTGAGGCACATCCTTAAGGGGGCATGTGAATATAGGGCCGTAAGGTTGGTCTAAATTTTAGATGGATTAATGCAACAGATTGTCCAGAGTTTTGGTTGAGGAGGGATTCTACCCTACGAGGGATTAAGACATCAGTGTAGATCTTAGGTTCATGGATCTCTATAGGGACTGTTCTTCGAGATGATGTCTCTTATTCGTCATATATTTTGAGCTAATATGCTACTAGCAAAGAAGAGTGATGTAGATCATGAAACGTAAGATATGTCATATCATGATGATGAGGGTGGTGATCATGAGGCTTCTAATATTACTACCCCATAAAATCATGGTAAGGGTGTCAGTGATCCTTCTTGTACGAAACCTACTCCTCAGTCACCTGATGATCAGATACTAGAGCTAGAGGATGTGACTTATGTTTCTCCTCACAGAGTAGACCAGCCACCTCCTCCACCTCAGTCACCTAATGATCATAGACTAGAGCTAGAGGATGTGAATTATGTTTCTCCTCACAGAGTAGACCAACCACCTCCTCCTCCACCCGAGAGTTCGATAAACGTTGAGGTAGTAGTTGACCATCCATCGGATTTTTCTATAGACCAGCGACCTCCTCCTGATCCACCACAAAGTTCAACAGATGTTGAGGCAGTATTTGACCATCCATCATCTTCTGCTTTAGACTAGGATGACAAACAATGTAAAATCTGAAATGAGTACTAGATATTTTGAAGTAGCAAAAAAATAATTTGATTTCGAAAAGTGCTCATCTAGAATACTCTTTGTTTTTTGGAAGCATGTTTTTGACACTTTAAATTTTCTTATGTATCAAGTATAATTTTATTTTTTTTAATGTTGGTGATTTTCATGTTGATTTTAAAAAGTGTTGATGCAGGCCCCTTTTTTTAGAGGGCTTAATTTTGACACTTCAAATTTTCTATTGTATTAAGTGTCAATATATTTTTTTAAATGTTGATGATTTTCAGGCATATTTTGAAAAACATCAATATTAATTTTTTTTAAAGACATTTTTGACACTTTAAATGTCCTTATGCCCTAGGTATACACAATTTGTTTTTAAATATTGATCATTTAACAATTTTTCAAGTTGACTTAATAATGTCTCTTAGTGCTTTTTGTCCTAGGATAGTAGTTTTTTAGGGGTTTTTTTAAACATATGTATTTTTTTTTCTTCGCAAAGTTCTTTTTTATAATGATTTTTTTTTTTTTCAAAAAAACAAAAAAAACGAAAACAAATATAAAATTGTATACAAAATGAAAAAAATAAAATATTAAAAATGTTAAAAAAACAAAATTTACTTAAAAAATTAAAAATTAAAGAAAAATAAATTAAAAAAAACTATAAAAAAAGTAAATAAAAATAAGAAAAAACATATTTCAAAACATAGATAGCTAAAAAAAATAGCATATTAATAAAAAAAATAAAAATAAAACAATTTTAGATAATTAAAAAAAAATGTAATTAAAAAAAACCTTAAATTTAAATTTAAAACATGAAAAATTACAATAAAATTAAACACACACACACACACACACATATATTAAATGAATTAAAAACAAAAAATAATAAAATAAAAACAATTTTAAAAAATTTGACAAACCATAACTAAAAATAAAATTTAAAAACAAAAACATTAATAAAAACAATTAAAAATAAATAATTAAATTTTAGGTCGCCCAACCTTGCCCCCATGGTCGCTCGGCCACGAGGCTGGGTGGTCGTGAGAGCTGCGTATGCCATCTCCTACAGTTGCCTAGCTCGGCGACCGACCAGTCACGACTGAGCCGCTGAGCACGAAGGTCGGCTAGGCAGCCATGGTCGCTTGGCCGCCTAGCTTGGCAGTTGAGCGGCCACAACCAACTGGGTGACCATGGGATACTGTGTACATATTCTCCCATGACCACCCATCCCAGTAGTCTAGTGGCCACAACCTACTAGCCGAATTTCAGGCTCGGCCAGCTGGCCATGGCCGCTCGACCGCAGGGCTATGTGCTCGTGGGAGCTATGCGCGCAACTCCCACGCCTGCCTAACTTGATGATCGAGTGACCATGGGGGAAAGGTTGATTATCAGAATCAACCATGCTCCAGTGGTCGCTCGGTCGCCGGGTTGTACAACCTAAATTTTTTTTTTAATTATTTTTATTAATGTTTTAATTTTTTAATTTTATTTTAAGTTATCGTTTTTCAATTTTTTTACAATTTTTTTAATTTTGTTTTGTTTTCAATTATTATTTTTACTATTTTTAATTTAGTTTTAAACTATGGTATTTTTTTTTAATAATTTTTTTTTATGTTTTTAAAATAATTTGTTTCTATTTTTAATTTAAAGTTTAGGTTTTTATTTTCATTATTTTCATTATTTTTATGATTTTTTTAATAACTTAAAATTGTTATATATATATATATATATATATATATATATATATATATATATATATATATATATATATATATATATATATATATATATATATATATATATATATATATATAATTTTCTATTTTTTTTTTTTTAATAATGTGTGTTTTGAAATATCTTTTTGTATTTTTATTTACTTTTTTATAATTATTTTGTATTTTTTTTTATTGTATTTTATTTTATTTTTTTACGTTATTTTTTATTTTTTATTTTTTTTATGTTTGATTTGTTTTTTTTTTTGTCATTTTCATTTGTATTTTTTTATTGGTAATTTTTTTCCATGTTGTTATATATATATATATATATATATATATATATATATATATATATATATATAGCCATGATTTTAAATTTTTTAATGTTCTAATATATATTATTATCTACTTCTTATCATTTTTTTGGGGTTTCTTTTGTTTTTATTTTTTTGGATTTTTTCATGTTTTTTAATTTCTTTTTGTTTTAATATATGATTTTATTTATGTATTATTATTTTTGTGTAAGCTGCGTAGGACTACATCTTCATCATCATGTCCAAATACATCACCTTGATTGGGGGTGGGGAATTGAACTAGCGACTTCACATCAAGGAGTGCATAAACAACCCACCCAATCACCATCCATTCAAGACCCCACAAACTTTAGTTACTTATTATTATTTTTTAAACTTTTTTCGTTTTTATTTTAAATTTTTTTCAATGTTTTAATTTTTGTTTTCTTTTATATTTTTCATTTTTATATATTTATTTATTGTTTTGTTTTATTTAATTTTTCCTATAGGGTCATTTTTATTGTTAATTTTAAAGTTTTTGTTGTAAAAGATTGTGTCCGCCCACACAACGTGTCAATTTCATCATTGATATTTAAGTTTTCATTTCAATGCACCGAGTTTGCCTATACTGTGTGTCAATTTGATGGTTGCCTTTCAAATTTTTATTGCAATGTGTCACGCTAAGCTTTTAAATTCATCATATTTTTATCATTTAAAAAAGAAACTACTCCTAGAATACTAAATCTTTCATTCGGGTGTTCATTTTTAAAGTTTTTTTATTAAAAAAAAAATCAATAATGTCATGGTTGAAAAATTGTAAAATTTTAAGGTTTTCTAGCATACCGGTATTCCAACATCAACATTTTTTGTTTTTAGACTATTTTTCATGTTTTTTTGGAGTTTCTTTCCTAGAGTTCTCATTTTGTGTTTATAGTTCCTGTTTCAAAGTTTACAGTGTTGACACTACTACATCTATTGTCTAAGATATTTGATTGTAGTTATTAATCTAACACCAGCACCACACACATCCTCAAATTAATATGCATCTCATGTCAAATAATTGCTATCACATACACATCTATGTACAAGCACAAAAATGAACATATCTAACATTACCTATCAATATACAAATCAACACCAACATATAAATTAAGTACATTGAACAAAAAAAAAATGCACCATAATATATATATATATATATATATATATATATTATGGTGCATTTTTTTTTTGTTCAATGTACTTAATTTATATGTTGGTGTTGATTTGTATATTGATAGGTAATGTTAGATATGTTCATTTTTGTGCTTGTACATAGATGTGTATGTGATAGCAATTATTTGACATGAGATGCATATTAATTTGAGGATGTGTGTGGTGCTGGTGTTAGATTAATTTTGTTTTGTTTTGTTAGATGTGATCATGATGATGTGCTATGTTATATTATTAGAATTATGTGCTAGCTAATGACGTTGATATGTGCTAGAGTTGTTTATAATTAGATGATGTTAGTGAATTTAAATGTGTATATTAGATGATGTTTATGTTTTTTAGATGGTTATCATCATGATGTTTACCTTTATGAAATATTATTTATTATAGATTATGTATTGGTGAACTTATATCAACCTTTTATACATGAAATTCCATGTAAAACAAATTTATTTAAAAAAAATTCAAAGATATTTGTATAAATTAGAATGTTCAGTATGGTTGAAAATATGATTTTAAATCACGATAAATAATTTAATATTTCTTAGATAGTTCATTCATATTCAGTACTCAAAAGGAAAAAATAATTAAAGGTAAAACAATTTAGTTAGTTCTTAAGAAGAAGAAAACGTGTAACTCATTCAATTTTTAATATAAAGTATTAATAATAATAAATTATTCTAAAATACAATTTAACTAATTCAATATTGGTTTATAAAACTCAATCTATTGTTAAATTAAAAAAAAACTAAAGTAAATTTTTCTTTTTTATAATTATCTTTTATTAAAAAAAAAATTACCCTAGATGCGGGTGACAGAACTGACATGAATGACAATAATTTCTCACATACCTTGGAGGATGGAGATCTTCTATGCAGAGCCTCACCTATTGCGAATCCTCAAACAGTTAGCCATCTGCATGAGACTAACAGAATCAGGTATGATGATGAGATGTTGGGAACTGTGTCACCCTATCCAGGGACCCTTCTGAATCTATCACCTTTATGATTATCATGATTGATCTATATATCAACCATCCCCCTTCCCTCGATCCTGCTCAAGCGATCGATCATGGCACGTAGCTGCGTTCGAGGCATTCTCATTTCCATCCTCCTTGCATGTGTCCAAGCCCCTTTAAAAGGATGAGCTTCAACCCAAAGAAACCCACAATATTTCCCCTCTGCCTTTCATTTCTTTCACTCTAATCTGGCACTTCCCCGAGTTTAGAAGGCTACACAACCCTATTCTCAGCACTGAGATGCGCAGTCCCCTTTGGGTTGTGACATCCCAATCTGCGCATCTCTTCCCCGGGCCTTCCAACCCCTCGATCCCTAGCGTTGTTTTCCCCCTTGCTGCATATCCCTCACGTGACATCTCCCCCTGCCTCATTGTACAATGGCCCCCAGATTATGCCAGAGAACCATATGAGGTGGACAAAGAGGGGCTCTCCCTAGTCGTTATCACCGTGTCGAGGACAATTGAATGAAGTTGATGGAAGGCTCCTCCTCCGACATTTTTGCGCTACAGAGCCGTGACCCCGAGTAGGAGGAATCTTCCCCTGTGCAAGCTACGTAAAGAGGTAGGTGCGGTCGACGGAAGTCCACCATAGCGCACTAGATGCACCCCCATATTCACAAGACTGACCTCATTCCGGTTCAGGAGAAGGAAGATGATGAATCAAATGTCTGGGTGATGGATTCTAATGGAAAATGGACGCGTGTCCTTGACAGAGAAGATCCCAAGTCCCCCATCCTCTACGCATTGGTCCACAAGCCCAGTTTTTTAGTGGTAGATTCAGAGGAAGCGACCGCGCAGGCACCTGCTTGCCCCATTGAGGAGGAGGTCCTCAACAACGATGATGAAGATGACAATTGAGGCCTACGCACCTGTACAAACTTTCAATGTTTTTTATCAAGCATGCCACCATCAATGTTTTTTTGCTACTTAGATACATCAATGCTACTGTGCATACTGTAATTTTTTGTTTTACGTTTTGTTCGAGATGGTTTCCTGCTATGAGGCAGCCCCGAAACCGAGAAAATAAGGTAGGGATTGTCTAACTGCACCTTTCCAATCCCTCCTGTAGCATATGTAACACTTATTTTTTCAAATTAATAGAATAGCTTAACTTACCAAAAAAAAATATAACATAAAAAATTCTATTTTTATAAAATTTAATTTATTACTAAAGTTATGATATTTTCAAGCAAGTTAAATTTAATATTTATATAATCTCTTACAAATTCGAATTAGAAAATTCTCTCTCTAAAGATGAGGACCAAGAAATGTAAAAGAAGGCTTGTGAAGTTACTTGTAGTTGGAGATTTTCTCTATTGGAAGTTCTCCCTTAAAGAGGCAAGTGAATTTTTTTCTAGTAACAAACGTATAACAGTTTGGTGCTATTTGTGTTTTTTATTTTATATTGTATTGGGATAAATTAAAATCCTTTTAATAGTATATATGCGTTAAATAATAAAAAAATCAAACCATATTAGATTTAAACTTTTGACAAAAAATATATTTGATTACTTCTTAATGAACAACTAAAAAAGTATTATTTTTTCCACATAATTATGAAAAGATAGTCACCAAAATTCATGTTTTCACATTTCTCCTAACTAATATTACGTCATGTTCACACAATGATTAAGAGATGCCTACTTTAAATATTTTCCTTATAAATATATAAAAATAGATATTTATTTTACATAATCTAAATAGGAAAGAAAATGTATCACCAAGTCTATTTGAAAGTCAAAAAATTCATTTTAATCTCCATCACATTAGTTATCATTTAATGCTTAGCCATAGAATATTTATTAACTCAAATTTTATTTAAAATTACCATTGAAAAGAAAAGTCAAAATTGTTCCATTATCCATGAAGAAAAAAGAAAAACCTCTCATGCATCCATGTAAGCTCATTTATTTATCTTATGGTCCATAAAAATATGTAATCAACATTTTGTACATGAATAAGACCTCCTTTTAGTTTACATAATGTTGCAATAACTCTAATTTAAATTTAGTAAACATGACTTTACCTCTCATGTCAAGAACTTATTTTTACACATTAATACACAATGTTTTTATTGTTAAATTCCTCATCCAGTTATCACTACATGATTTATATTTATTTTGAACTAAATAATAAGAAAAAACATGTGAACTAATTAATAAACAAATAAGTACCTAAATCGAGACTGAATCTTCAATGTTGTTTCTAAATTCACTATTTTCTCATTTTTGTTACATTCTTCTCATTTTCCTATTTAAGAAGGATTGTGACCTTGAATCCTTATTATAATAGATATTATACATAATTGGAAATGATTAGTTTTAAGTGTAAAAATGTTTCCACTACAAAAAAATGTGTAAAAACGTTTGTGAATATTACCAAATATATAAAATGCCAACAAGAAAAATAGAAACACAATATAGTTAGAAAAATAAAGAAAACAAAAACATACAAAAATAGTATAAATCATGAAATAACACAAGTACATATAACTCTCCTTTGTCATCACTCTTATTATCTTCCTCACTTGGCATGATAATGTCATTTTTCTCAAATATATGTTTTTATCTAGGATCGTGTCTTAATATGAACCACCAATCCTTATCCAAGACATTTGTGTAAAAAACACTTGGTTGCAGTGTTCTAGGAGAACATAAGGCTACCTAACTTCATGCCACATCTTTTTAGAGTTTATAGATATCAACCCACTATCATGATCTTCCTTTACATTATTTTGATCAAACATGTCCCACCATTTGTACTTAAGAATAACACATTGGAATGAAGAGAAGTCCACTTGAATATCTCTTGTATATTTCCAATGTAATTTAACATCCCTTGAATTAGGTTTTGATAATGGTGGCTAGCATGAATAGATTGGTTTAACTTGACTTCCACTTCATAGTATTGTGTCATGCATCCATCATTGAAATCCTCCATGTGGAAATGATGTCCGTATACCCACATAGATGGGAACAATTGCACCTATAAAAAAGTGAAAAAATAACAGTGTCATGTGTATAATAACCTAAACAAAATTAAAAATATAAAATATAGGTGCCTAATAAGTTGAATAATTAGGAGTTTTTGTTAATGATTTTCATAACATATTAATGTATTAATATATAAAATTCAAATATAAATATTAAACATTTAATTTATTCTAAAAAAATAAAAATTATTATAAATAAATAAATATAATATAATTATTATTAAAAATTAAATTAAATATTTATTTTTAGTAAAAATAAGAATAAATATATAAAATTAAAAATAAATTATAAAATATAATTATTATTTTATTAAAAATAAATTAAATAATTATTTTTAGTAAAAAAATAAGAATAAATATATAAAATTCAAAAAAATAGATATTATATATTTATTTATTCTTTAAAAAATTAACAAATAAATAAATAATTAATTTGATTTTTAGTCTAGTTAAACTAGTCGTTAATTTTCAAATGACTAGTTGGAGTTTTCTTTATCTATTTAAATGGGTTCCCTGATCAGATTTCTCAATTTGTTGTGATGATAAACCACACTGGCTTGTTCGAAATGCGTCAACCTAATTTATTTTTATGTGATTTTTACTGAAAGATTTTATTCACAATTTATGGATCACAAAAGCCAAATTCCTAATGTTGAAACCCTGCTTGGTAGGGCCTTGGCACTTGAATTTCATCAATTTGAAAGGGCACATTTGCGGGTATCTAAGATGAAATCTGATCTAACCTTTTTAAAGAGATGTAGAGACTCTTCCTCTATTCCATCGTTTGCTACGATTAAGCATCCCCTCAAAAATTCCAGGAATGAGCATGTTTTTCTTTCAGCCAGCCTTGGCCTTATCAGATCTGAGATTATGAGGGTGAGAAAATGCCTCAATCTCATTTCTCAAAAGATTTTGTTATCTCATCTGAAGCTTTCCTATTTTATTCCTGTAGATATTTGGGTTGTTGTTGATGTTCGCTCAGCTTTTGTAACATACCCCGATAACCTCGCAGGAAAAATGCATGGAGTTAGGACTTTTTTTCAACATTTACGAATGTGTAACCTTATAAATTTCTTTATATATTTCTGCATTAACCATTTAAATACCCATTATCATCACTTACAGAAATATTTAACAAAAATCATTGTGAGTTACACAACCATTAATTGTCCTTGTTGTAGCATATTAACTTAAATTTCCTGCTATAACTATGCATCGATCCCATGATCATTTTAATTCAATTAGTAGATCACCTAATTGATAATATCAATGTCATATCATGAAAGAAATTAACATCATCAAAACGACACAATGAACAATCACATAAATATACACCGATATACCCTGGAAACCCCATAGGGTGAAAACCAGCAAACGTTTAATTTTATTATTAAACGCTCGTGAGGGTTGTCACCCCTCACTCAATGGTTATAAGGGAGTCCATCCCTTGACCATTGTCATAAAATTTACATATAAAAATAATATTAAACGAAACATAACTAGCTATAAGTTATTACAATCATCATGATACCATTTACCCACGAATCATCAATCTCTGTCTTTGTATTCAGACTGTTTCCTTCAGGGGATCATTGTACAATTGGAACTACTAAACCTGCATGGAATAACAACTTTTTATCTTCCACAATGTTAAACTTGAAATTTCCTTTTCTCAAGTCATCCTTCTTTCCTGCCATTTTTGTCGTCAGCACACTTGATATCACGATTAGATAAAATATTAATAAACCAATAATCAATCTCTATTTGTGACACTTCAACAAATATTTGTATGCATTTATAAAACATAACCACATTGACATTAGTTTCCTTATTTAACATCATTTCACATGCATTAGTAAAAAATAAATCAATATCAAGCATCCTCTTTCCACCAAACACTAATAAAATCTTGCATGCACTTTCCTATTATTTCCAAAAGAAAGCTAACATACTATATAATAATACTGTGCATGCAAATGCATAACAATATTTTCAAGATAACTATCCTAACAAGCAATTTCTCTTTTTGCCTACTCGTATGTTTTCTTTTCAATATGGATTAATGCAATAGATGTTATACTTACGCATGTGAATACATGTTCTTTTCCAAAAACATATTTTCCACCCAAGATCTATTCATAATGGTTACTATGTATAACAATGCCAACTCTCTTTCAAACAAAGTTAACATACAAGTTATAGTTTTGTGCATGCAATAACATATCTTGTTCTTCCTGCATGTAAAACATATATTTCTTTCCAAAAGAAACCAAAGAAATATTTCATGGAAAAATAAACACATTTCTTTTCCAAGGGTCAAACGCATACCACTTATCATTTCATGCATGAAAAGTGACATTTCCCTCTCATCCAAAAGATATAACCAATAAATATGCATAATATTCTCCCAAGATAAAGCTAATACCATAGCTAATCCCTTTAGGTTGGAAAAATACATATTATTTTGCCCAAAAGAGGGCTAACACAATAAATATTATGTGATTTCATCTTCGTTTTCTCTAGAAATCTAATACTCAAAACTATATTTTTTCCCATGCATAAAAGCATATATGTTTCTCTAAATAATCTTAAATAATAAAGCATGTGATTACCCCTTTTCCTCTCCAAGAATATAATCCAATAATGCATACAAGGATATATTTTTCTCTTCTATTCATTTTGAAGAGTTTTAACAGAATAATTATTTCCTTGCATACAAGTATGTAATGTTCCAAATGTGAAAAAATAGGCTCAGTAGGGAATATCTTAAGATATTCCACTATGGAATCACAACAATATGGAATTACACCAATAGATCTAAACCAGAGATAGACTGGCAGGGCATTTACTAGATGCATCACCTTCACAAGGAAGGGTGAAATCCAGAGGCTTCCTGGCCCGTTCCATACTCTGTCTATAGAAGAATGGTGAAACACAGCAAGTGTGGGAATGACACACTCCTCTTAAATTTTTCTGATCTTAGGAACCTTAGATCTATAGATCTAAACAATGGATCCAAAATAGAAGTAAAAACCAACCAAGGAAGAAACGGGAAATTCCACTCTCAGGAAAATATGCAATAGGCTCAAGGAGGACATTGTATAGGCAAGCCAGTGTGAAAATAACGCAGAACAGGGCTGGTTTCCCTTATTTTAGGCTGTGTCGGACCTCAAGCAAAGTTTCAGCAAAAATAAATGAGTTTAGAGGTTTTAACAGATCTCCCACAATCAACACTAGCTGAAAATCAACTAAAGGAGAGAGTTGGTAAATAGAGAAACTGTCCTTTAGGAACTGCGCGGTTTCTGCTGGAAGACACTAGAAATCAGCCATTAGACTCATGTTATAGTATGGCATCAAGAAATCAGATCTATAATCAAGTTCCTTTGTAGAGGCATTGGATTTACTTGAAGCCAGAGCAAGAATCCTTCAAAAATAATAGCAGAAACAATTGGAAAAGCTGTAGAAAGACTTGACAGCATTTTATATGAGGAGCTTCAGCTGCTGTAGGTTAATATTCAGATCTAAAACTGATATATGGCTGAAACATCAGATCCATACTAGATCTAGAACTACTCAACCTTCTAAACAAGATCCCCTTGGGGTTTTATCAAAATAATGCATAAATAAGTGTAGATCTAGCTTTTAATACACTAAAATTTTTATTGCAAATAAATTCAATCATTATATAATCATGGTCCATATGCAAACAAAGATATTTTCAAAGGATATGGTTACTCATCTCTTGATGCATGCTTGAAATACTCTCTTCCTCTTCCTTAACTCCATTCTCCATGTATTCTCCCATTCCCCTCTTCTATTTCTCTCATAGGCTTATAATAAAATAGAATTAATTAAAATGGAATAGATTTTATAAATCATAAAAGTATTCCAAATTTTTTCTAAATCATAAAAGAATTCCATCTTTTCTAATTCATAAAAGCATTCCAGCTTTTCTAAATCCTAAAAGTATTCCAGCTTTTTTCTAAATCATAAAAGAATTCCATATTTTCTAAATCATAAAAGCATTCTAGTTTTTCTAACTCACAAAAGCAATCCATAAATCTCTCATGCTTTTATTTTTAAATCTATATTTGCTTTTTCCTTATGAGAAAAATATCACTTATCCATACTTTTTCCAAATCTATTACTCATTATCTCTAAAACTCATAAAATATACCAACTTGGAAATATAATTTATTTCCATGGAAGAATATAAATTATTATAAATAAAATAATTAAGAAATAATTCTTCCAATATTTTTATAATCAACAATTACAAGAATATTCTTCATTTAATATCAATATAATAATTAATAATATTTAATTATTTAATAACCCTCATTTTATGAACGTTTTTATGCTGGCTTATGCGAGGGATATTACAAACTCCCCCCCTTAAAGAGAACATCGTCCTCGATGTTCTTCTCTTGTTGGAACATTAACCTTTAATTTTCATTTCCAATTATTTAGAAAATGTAAAATAATACTTAAGTCATAATACTTTCACAAAAAATCAAGGAGCACTTAGCCCTTTAATTATCAAAATGATAAGAAAAACTCTATCAAGTGCACATTGCATTTTATTTAGGAGTTACACTAGTCTTTCTCTCCCACTAGTGTTTTTGCAAATTACTGTCTTTCTCTCCCACAATAATTTCAATCCAATTCAAATTCATGGTATTTATCTCCAACCATTTCCTTTGCAAATTACTGTCTTTCTCTCCCGCAGTAATTTCATTCAAATTCAAACTCATGTCATTAATCTCCAGCCATGTTCCTCTCATATGTTAGGAATTTAAAGTTCAATAAATCATTATTTTATCTAACATGAGTTATTTCAGTCGCCTATATATTTCAATTAATTTCCTCTATGCATGCATATAGATCAGTCATTTATGACATGTTCATTTGCTCATAAAAACACAACCTATTTCATCGAAATTGTTGCTAAGATAATTTAATATATCATGCATGCAAAAATATAGCACATGCAACAACTTTGAGACATGAAATTTACAGTCTATTGTAACATCCAACATCTTTAGATAATTTAAAAATTTGTAACATAACATAGACAAAATTTCATCTAACCTTAGTTAATTTCTGGGAATTATTGAGAAACTCAGCATATTCCACCCAACCGTGAACTATCTCCAATAGTTATCCACCGAGCTAAGATTTACTTGCCACTAGAATCAACAACCTCATTGATTCCTTGGTGATTTCTTCCCAGCAGATTTTTAGCAGCGTCCTGCTTTAAGGTCTGCCAACCTTTTTTTGCCTAGGCCTTTTTGTTTTATATTTTTCGAAAAAGATACTCTTATTTTTCTTTAAAGCATGCCTTTCTCTCCTGCTATGCTTTATTTTACCCCACTTAGTATTTATCTCCAACTAAGTCATTAACATAATCTTTCTCTCCCATTATGTTAATATTTCCTCTTTATTATTTTCTCCTAGGGAATTTTAGGAGACTTTTAGGGAAGGTCCATGTTGAACTTAACCACCAATAGTTTTCCATAAGCTGGCAAGAAGTCTTCTAAAACTCTAGAATTATTTCTTGAATACCCCAACTAAAGTATTCATTAACTCAACAATAAAATAAAATATTACCTCATTACATCAATCCCATCATAGCTTCCATAGCCATTGAATCCAATAAAAATTCAATGTCTAAAAATAGTCAATGTCTACAAATCCACTGTAATTTACATAATTTTCCATTGCATATTATCATTAAGGCAAAGGAACATTTATGTACACCATGCATCTATACTTGACCCACAACATGGGGTCCACAATTTGTCAAAGCATATTGACAACAATTCATCGCATGTAATATAGGTGGTATACATTCAAAATTTCCACATAATAATAATAATCATGTAGCTTAGAAAAAAGACATTAACATATGTTGCATACCATAGCATGATACTTTATTTAAGGTCTCACCTTAGCAGCCATCAATATTGTAGAGAACTAACAGTCCCATTGAACACTAGGACACAAAATGTGATTCTTTTTTTTTTTCGCTTACCATTAGCTTGCAACCATATAAGCGACAACCATTGAGGAATTTTGTGAAAATAATTTGCAATCATGAAATCTACAATCACTGTAGACTTTTTTTCAAATAGTGTGCAAGCATGCAATCTAAAACCAATTCGACATTCCATCAAACAATTTTCAAGCATGCAATCTACATCCATTGAGGAATTTTAACAACAATTTGCAAGCATGCAATCTATGGTGGATAAGGCATTCTTCCAAATAGTTGGCAAGCATACAATCTACTGCCATTGAGGGACTAGTTAGCAGAGATGAAATAAGTTTCCATAAATGTGTTTATACTATCATAGAGACAGTAAAACTAGAATTTCTAGAATATCATGAATCATATTAATATCATCAATGGTAAAAATTTTGCTAATAACAGAACCAACAATCCCTACAACAGCGTCTAATCAGGAAATTTGACCAAATTATGGATCCATTTCTAAACATAACTTTTTCTTGGAATCACCATGGGGGTTACATGATCTCAAGGTATGAAAACCCCTTGATATTAAATATTAATCACATCCAAAACTTCCATGGATGAAATTATTTAAAATACAAAACCGTGGATCTCAATTACCACTTTTTGTCGAACACATGGAATGCAAACTTTCCTCTACAACTCTAAATGAAGAAAGAGAACCCACAATTATGCTACTATGATTTTTTCATTGAATTTAAGTTCACTATGTGAGTTCTATTTCACTCGTTGCTTATTTTTAACAACTAAAGAGTTTCGTTCAAGTATATATATATATATTTTTCAACATTCCATTGTCCTCTTCAGGGTCAAACCCAACTTCTATATTATTTAGTTATCACACCAACCATACATGTATTCATTATTTATAGGTAGTGCATGATAACTTTAGCCATGTTTTTCCATTTTTTTTTTCTTATGCACCATAATAATTTTTCTCATATTATGCATGCAAAGGTTGGTAATTAATCTGCAATATAAACAGTGAGTGCTCAAGATGGTTCATAGGTACAATAGAAGTTTTATTGTCTTTTATCCACATCCATATTCAAATTTCATGAGCACAACTTTTAAAGAAACATTATAACTGTCTACCCTTTCATGCAGTCATTAATCATGCAACATGCATCTCATGTTAATTGTAGTATACTACAAGTTTAATTAAAGTCATACCTGAGATGATGCCCGCTAGCATCATACCTCTACTTCTTCTTTTCATAATGATTCTCAAAAGGCGCCAGTGTTGCAACCTTTTGCTCTGATACCATTTGTAACATACCTCGATAACCTCGCAGGAAAAATGCATAGAGTTAGGACTTTTTTTCAACATTTACGAATGTGTAGCCTTATAAATTTCTTTATATATTTCTGCATTAACCATTTAAATACCCATTATCATCACTTACAGAAATATTTAACAAAAATCATAGTGAGTTACACAACCATTAATTGTCCTTGTTGTAGCATATTAAATTAAATTTCCTGCTAGAACTATGCATCGATCCCATGATCATTTTAATTCAATTAGTAGATCACCTAATTGATAATATCAATGTCATATCATGAAAGAAATTAACATCATCAAAATGACACAATGAACAATCACATAAATAGACACCGATATACCCTGGAAACCTCGTAGGGTGAAAACCAGCAAACGTTTAATTTTATTATTAAACGCTCGTGAGGGTTGTCACCCCTCACTCAATGGTTATAAGGGAGTCCATCCCTTGACCATTTTCATAAAATTTACATATAAAAATAATCTTAAACGAAACATAACTAGCTATAAGCTATTACAATCATCATGATACCATTTACCCACGAATCATCAATTTCTGTCTTTATAGTCAGATTGCTTCCTTCAGGGGATCATTATACAATTGGAACTACTAAACTTGCATGGACTAACAACTCTTTATCTTCCACAATGTTAAACTTGAAATTTCCTTTTCTCAAGTCATCCTTCTTTCCTGCCATTGCTGTCATCAGCACACTTGATATCATGATTAGATAAAATATTAATAAACCAATAATCAATCTCTATTTGTGACACTTCAACAATTATTTGTATGCATGTATAAAACATAACCGCATTGACATTAGTTTCCTTATTTAACATCATTTCACATGCATTAGTAACAAATAAATCACTATCAAGCATCATCTTTCCACCAAACACTAAGAAAATCTTGCATGCACTTTCATATTATTTCCAAAAGAAAGCTAACATACTATATAATAATATTGTGCATGCAAATGCATAACAAGATTTTCAAGATAACTATCCCAACAAGCAATTTCTCTTTTCACCTACTCGTATGTTTTCTTTTCAATATGGATTAATGTAATAGATGTTATACTTATGCATGTGAATACATGTTCTTTTCCAAAAACATATTTTCCACCCAAGATATATTCATAATGGTTACTATGTATAACAATGCCAACTCTATTTCAAACAAAGTTAACATACAAGTTATAGTTTTGTGCATGCAATAACATATCTTGTTCTTCCTGCATGTAAAACATATATTTCTTTCAAAAAGAAACCAAATAAATATTTCATGGAAAAATAAACACATTTCTTTTCCAAGGGTCAAACGCATACCACTTATCATTTCATGCATGCAAAGTGACATTTCCCTCTCATCCAAAATATATAACCAATAAATATGCATAATATTCTCCCAAGATAAACCTAATACCGTAGCTAATCCCTTTAGGTTGGAAAAATACATATTATTTTGCCCAAAAGAGGGCTAACACAATAAATATTATGTGATTTCATCTTCGTTTTCTCTAGAAATCTAATACTCAAAACTATATTTTTCCCATGCATAAAAGCATATATGTTTCTCTAAATAATCTGAAATAATAAAGCATGTGATTACCCCTTTTCATCTCCAAGAATATAATCCAATAATGCATACGAGGATATATTTTTCTCTTCTATTCATTTTGAAGAGTTTTAACAGAATAATTATTTCCTTGCATACAAGTATGTAATGTTCCAAATGGGAAAAAATAGGCTCAGTAGGGAATATCTTAAGATATTCCACTATGGAATCACAGCAATATGGAATTACACCAATAGATCTAAACCAGAGATAGACTGGCAGGGCATTTACTAGATGCATCACCTTCACAAGGAAGGGTGAAATCCAGAGGCTTCTTGGCCCGTTCCATACTCTGTCTATAGAAGAATGGTGAAACACAGCAAGTGTGGGAATGACACACTCCTCTTAGATTTTTCTGATCTTAGGAACCTTAGATCTATAGATCTAAAAAATGGATCCAAAATAGAAGTAAAAACCAACCAAGGAAGAAACGGGAAATTCCACTCTCAGGAAAATCTGCAATAGGCTCATGGAGGACATTGTATAGGCAATCCAGTGTGAAAATAACGCAGAACAGGGCTAGTTTCCCTTATTTTAGGCTGTGTCGGACCTCAAGCAAAGTTTCAGCAAAAATAAATGAGTTTAGAGGTTTTAACAGATCTCCCACAATCAACACTAGCTGAAAATCAGCTAAAGGAGAGAGTTGGTAAATAGAGAAACCGTCCTTTAGAAATTGCGCAGTTTCTGCTGGAAGACACTATAAATCAGCCATTAGACTCATGTTATAGTATGGCATCAAGAAATGAGATCTATAATCAAGTTCCTTTGTAGAAGCATTGGATTTACTTGAAGCAAGAGCAAGAATCCTTCAAAAATAATAGCAGAAACAACTGGAAAAGCTGCAGAAAGACTTGACAACATTTTATATGAGGAGCTTCAGCTGATGTAGGTTAATATTCAGATCTACAACTGATATATGGCTGAAACATCAGATCCATACCATATCTGGAAATACTCAGCCTTCTAAACAAGATCCCCCTGGGGTTTTATCAAAATAATGCATAAATAAGTGTAGATCTAGCTTTTAATACACTGAAATTTTTATTGCAAATAAATTCAATCATTATATAATCATGGTCCATATGCAAACAAAGATATTTTCAAAGGATATGGTTACTCATCTCTTGATGCATGCTTGAAATACTCTCTTCCTCTTCCTTGACTCCATTCTCCATGTATTCTCCCATTCCTCTCTTCTATTTCTCTCATAGGCTTATAATAAAATAGAATTAATTAAAATGGAATAGATTTTATAAATCATAAAAGTATTCCAACTTTTTTCTAAATCATAAAAGAATTCCATCTTTTCTAATTCATAAAATCATTCCAGCTTTTCTAAATCCTAAAAGTATTCCAGCTTTTTTCTAAATCCTAAAAGCATTCTAGTTTTTCTAACTCACAAAAGCAATCCATAAATCTCTCATGCTTTTATTTTTAAATCTATATTTGTTTTTTCCTTATGAGAAAAATATCACTTATCCATACTTTTTCCAAATCTATTACTCATTATCTCTAAAACTCATAAAATATACCGACTTGGAAATATAATTTATTTCCATGGAAGAATATAAATTATTATAAATAAAATAATTAAGAAATAATTCTTCCAATATTTTTATAATCAACAATTACAAGAATATTCTTCATTTAATATCAATATAATAATTAATAATATTTAATTATTTAATAACCCTCATTTTATGAGAGTTTTTATGGTGGCTTATGCGAGGGATATTACAGCTTTAAAATCCCTTCGGTGGGAAATATTATGAAATAAGAAGCATCTTTCCAAATTCTAAAGATTATCTAGAGATTCTTCTTATGTTTGTGAGATAAGGTGTGCCTCTATAATAGGGTTAATGGTGATTAGATTGGAGCTTTGCGGTTTCTAATTCTTAATTCTGATTTTCTGATTCAACTCTTTCATCTTCTGCGTCTTGTCCTCTCCCCTTAGGGAGTCCTCTTCGGGTGACCGTTCTATGGCCTTTTCATGTCCCTGGGCACAGGTCAGTAATCAGTGAAGTGGGTGAGGTGGATTTTTCCGGTTCTCCGACGGTTCTCCCCTCATCATCTGCATCTTCGTCAATTTTTGAATCTGAATCTGCCTGAGAAACTGCGTCGGCATTTGCAGTTGTAGATTTGAGGTCTCCTCAGTCCCTTTTATTAGGAATTCCGCATTCTGAAATGTTGTTGCCCCCTCCCCTCATCCGATAGTTTCTTTACCCTATGCTAAGTTTCCGCCTTCGGCTCAGATACCATCCTTCATGGTAGCAGGTGTTGAGGATCAGTTGGTTGTGCTCAATCAGAATGGAGTGCGGTATTCTTCTCCAGGTTTGATCTCTTCCGGGTTAAGAAGTTCGAAGGTTCATCCAACGTCAATTTTGCAAGATTCTGATGGCAATGAATCTCGACCTTCCTCTCATGTCCCCTCTCTAATTTCGAGGTTCGATGGTATTAATTTGACTGACCCTGCCTTGGATTCATCTCAACCTTCTCCATCAAAATCAGTTGGTGTCGATAAAGGTATGGATGCTATAGTCTTTAAGCCCATCGTTCATTCTTGGCCTTTGATTTCCAACGTTGAGCCCTCGACTTTAGATACTTTAAATGATTTTAATAATAAAGATAATAAATTGAATAATAGTAAGAGCATTAATAATATTAATAAAAATAATATTTTTAATAACATTATTAATAATAACAATATGGTTAGTGAAAATAATAATAATATGAATAAAAATAATAGCAACATTATTAATTATGATAATAATATCAACGATGCTAATAAATATAATAATAATATTAATAATTATAGCAATTATAAGAGTAATTGCAAGAATAATAATACTGATAATTATAATGATAAGAACCTTAACATTAATAATTATAACACCAATAATAGTAACTTAAATCCTTTCTCCTCCCCCTTGAATAGGACTATTATTAATCTTTCTAGTTTTTCTTTTGATCGTCAAGTCTACAGTTTGTTAGAAAAGGGTCTTAATTTTGCTCTTGCTCCTAAGAAAATCCATGTTCAAGACATAATTTATAATACTAAATACGAGATTATGGATTTACTTGAGGCTACTAAAGACACTGTCACGCAATATTGTGCCATAATCCTCAGAAAAGCTAAGCCCCCTAGGAGCAACATTAGCAAACTAGAGTTTCAGGCTCTAAAATCCTTAAATAATAACCCTAACATTGTTCTTCTTAAGAAAGATAAGGGAGGTGCTATGGTTATTTTAAACAAATAGGATTATCATAATAAGTTGTTGGATCACCTTCTTAATAGTGGGAGCTACAAGAAGCTGGAAAAAAATCCCCTTAAAAAAGTTTCAAAAGATGTTGCTTTGGCTATAACATCGAGTAGCTCTATTGGCTCCCTAAGCAAAAATATTATTGAGAGTAACCCCCTAACTCCGAGGATTTATGGTCTTCCTAAGATTCATAAGGATGGAGTTCCCCTTCGCCCTATTGTCAACACCATAGGTGCTCTGACTTATTTACTCGCTAAATCTCTAGCAATTAAGCTTAAACCCCTTGTGGGTCAAATCTCCTCCTTTGTCAAAGACTCATCCTCTTTTATTAATGAATTTAAAGGCTTCAAATTAGATCCAGATGATAGGTTTGTAAGTTTGGATGTTGTCTCATTATACACTTTCATCCCCATTAAGGAAGCCATCGATGTCATTTCTTGAGTCACGGATCCCGATACTGCTCATCTTGTTGGAATCTATCTAACATCGACCTTCTTTAGTTTCAAGGGTGGATTCTTTGAACAGAATTTTTGTGTGTCTATGGGTTCCCCCCTATCCCTTGTGGTGGCTAATATGTTCATGGAAGACTTTGAATCTAGAGCTCTTTCCTCCTCCCTTTTTCAACGTAGGCTTTGGAAAAGGTTTGTTGATGACACATGTGTGGTTTGGCCTCATGGCAAGGGGAAATTGGACCTTTTCTTCTAGCATCTTAATGATCAATCTGACTACATTAAGTTCACCATGGAATTCGAAGATGATGGTACTTTTCCCTTTCTCGATGTCCTTATTTCTAGGAATGAATGGTTCTTTCTGTCATCGAGTCTTTAGAAATAAGACACACACTGAGCAATATTACATGCTACTTCTCACCACTTCCTTACTCATAAGCTTGGGGTTCTTAGTACCCTAGCCACCAGAGCCTTTAGAATCTCTAATTAACACTACTTTAAAGGTGGAAAGGCTCATATCCTTAAATTTTTTAATATGAAAGGTTATAGCATGAGTCAATGTCTTAAAGCTTTTCAAAATTTTGAAAAAGTTCCTAGTGTTAAGAAAGATCCTTGTGATCGATTACCTACAGTTCATCATCCATTTATCTAAGGTAATACTGACAAAATCGCTATGATCCTAAAGAGACAATTTTTCGTCAACCTTCAATCCCTCCCACACCATTCAGAGTTTTCTTAGATCAGTTAAAGATTCGATTTTCCCTAATGATGGTAAAGGTGTTTACTTGATTCCGTGCTCTTGTAGGACACCATACATAGGTGAAACTGGTCGATCTATTAATCAAAGAATTCATGAACATGTCGTTGACCTTAAACATTGTAGATCACGCTCCTCTACCCTAGCAGAGCATGTTGAGAAGACAAAACATCACATTTTCATTGAAGATGCTTAGGTTATTGCGAAGATTGACCATTTCGTCCATCGTAAGTTGAGGGAAGCCCTGGAAATCAAAATGAGGCCAATTAACCTCAACAGGGATGATGGGTGGAATGTTAGCAGATGTTGGATTCCTACCATTCACTCTTAGTTGTTATTTCTCTCCTTTTTTTTTCCCGTTGTCTTTTCCTCTGCATTGGCTCTTGGTTTCTTTCTCCCCTCTTTTTTTTTTCTAAGTAAAGTAATATTTCCTAATAAGTTGAATAATTAGGAGTTATGTATATATATATATGATATTCATAGCATATTAATATATTAATATATAAAATTCCAATATAAATATTAAACATTTAATTTATTCTATTAAAAAAAATTAATTATTATAAATAAATAAATAGAATATAATTATTATTAAAAATTAAATTAAATAATTATTTTTAGTAAAAATAAGATAAATGTATAAAATTCAAAATAAATAAATAAATAAAATATAACTATTCTTTTATTAAAAATAAATTAAATAATTAATTTTAGAAAAAAAATAAGAATAAATATATAAAATTCAAATATATATATATATATATATATATATATATATATATATATATATTATTTAAAAAATTAAAAAATAAATAAATAATTAATTTGATTTTTATTCTAGTTAAACTAGTCATTAATTTTCAAACGACTAGTTGGAGTTTTCCTTATCTATTTAAAGGGGTTCCCTGATCAGATTTCTCATCTTGTCCTGATGATGAACCACACTGGCTAGTTCAAAACACATCAACCTAATTTAGTTTTATGTTATTTTTACCGAAAGATTTAATTCAGAGTATATATAGATGTTGCAATTCAAAGGTGCAGTATGAAGTTAAAACTATACAGAAAGAGATTACAATTACCGAGTTGCTGCACCAAATCTTTTTTTTGAGTGCATCCTCTTCAGTATGCAGGTAACGACTAGATGCACTATGTTTCTCTTTGACTTGATTAGCAACCCAACTTTTAGGTCATGCCATTAGCATATTTTTGTTTAAATGATCATGATAAGGCACACTTCTACGTTTCAACCATTTGAATTATTTCCTATCACTCTCACATTTCCTCCTCATTTGTTCATACAATGTGACCCACAATTGTGTCATTTCCATATTGTAAAGAATTAATTTGTTGATGGCTTGAATTTATGAACGTTGATGAAATCAAATTAATATATATATATATATATATATATATATATATATATATATATATAGTAATAGTACGTATGAGATCAATATATGAATTAATATTAAGTTCAATGTGAACAGTTACTATGGAGAAATTCGACAAATGATAAGCCACTTAATTTTTATCATGCGCCTCTTTCCATTCATTTGGAGAAGCTCCCCTTCTCTTTTGTCTTTATCCCTTTCATCATCCAAAATCATTGCACATGTACTCACTGGCATAATAGAGAGACTCATACGATATATACCTCTCTCCCATAGACCCCTCGGGTTTTACCTGTTTTTGAACAAAACCTTTAAATTTATTCATGTACCTCTCTAAGAAGAAAATCCAATGATAAGAAACCACCCTAACTAATTCAACCGCATCTACTAGGTGAATTAGAAGATAAACCTACCATTCCGTGAAACTCTTCGGTAGTTCCTTCTCATACATACAAACAATTTGAACTATATATTAATGCCAATGTGGAATGTTAGCTATATGAATTTCTACTGATGTGATCCAATGTACAAATTGAGATAATTTAGATATGGAATGACATAGGTCTTGGGTGAAGTCATGATTCACACACCCACGCACGATCATAGGATAATGAAACTGCATAACAAATAGTAAAATATACAAAAAATAATTATAAAATATCCCATTGCATAAAAATAAAAATAAATAATAAAATCATATTTTTGAAATACATACCCTTGAAGGTTCAAATGGTCATGCAATTTCAATCCTGAAAAACATCTTCCATAGTGAAGTGACATTGTAGTGAAGAACAATATCAAGGAGGCACCCTCACACTCATTATAACTTCCTTTTTCAAATAAATATCATCTTTTTTTAAAATCCATGGGAAATCACCTTCTTTGAAAGACCAAGTGGTACCAACCTCTCCTCTAGTTTCTTGTCTTGGTCACTGTTTCTTTTTAGTATTTGAAGAAATACAATCTCTCCTAAAAAGAAATGTGTCACTTCCTTTCGATGATATGTGCCTCCATAAAGAAGATGAATTTTTTTTAAATATATGCATGCGATCTAGTAATTGGGAAATCTTAAGACGATCCTAATATGGGACCTCATAAAAGAAATATTTCCTTTTCATCTTAATCAGAAATTTCTCAACACAATTGTTGAAGAATTATGGATCATCAAACATAGGCCCCCCTTTTGAATAATTTTTTTTAACAAAATCCTTATTCTCTCTCTCATATGATCTACGCCATTCAACTGGTGTCATTATTGCAGGCCTTTGGGTTGTCTCTTGACCATTGAAAGTAGATGCTCCTATTTTGTAAGGGTGTTCTTCTGGTAGGAATACCCTGGAGTAGTCATACACTGGCTTTTGTAGGTGGTCGAACAACCTAGCCTTCAGACATAGTCCATAACATTTACATCCATGATACACTTTTGTTACAAGACATGCAAAGTTATTATATACAATACGACACATTAGCAACCATGAAGATACAAAAAATTGCAACCAATTGAATTAATATGTGAAAAAATATTGTTACATATGTAAACAAATCAATAGAAATGTAATTTACCAAATCACAGTCCTAAGGTTGGATAATCATGTATGGTGTAAGAACATATTCCAGAGAACATAAAAATATTTTCTATTGTAGTGGGTCTTTATACATCGTACACATATATCTCTTTCCATAATTCCTTCAATTCATCTACCAATGGTTGTAAGTAGACTTCCATATTCTTCAATTTCCTTCTTCTAAGGACTATGAGAGCCAACATAAGATGTCCATTCTTCATAAACAACCATGGGGGGATATTTTTAATGATAACTACAATAGGCCAATTGTAATAGTTGGTGTTTTTGAGGGAATATGGGTTGACGCCATCCATGTCTATGATGAGTTGTCTACTTTGTTCATCATCCTTGAATTTTTCAGACCATGTATCCTCTATATGCTTCATGGCTATTGAATATATTAGGATTCAAATAACTCCTAACTCACTTCTGTGTGAGGCATGCCATACCCAAAATATAGCTAATTCTTTGCAACAAAAGATTCTTTGATTCCTTGGGATTATAGGCACACACCTTAATATCTTATGAGGAGGACCATGTGATTTACTAGTTTTTTTCAAATTATGGTACTTGTCATGCCCATATTTTTGACATATCTGCATATTCTCCTTTATATATAATATAATCATTCAAACATGCATGATAAGATATGTACTCAAAATGCAACATTTTCATTAGCTGCTTTGCCTCTTTGCAGCTTCCTGACAAGTCATTACCCCTCAAAAGTACCTTATCTTTGAATAACCTATAGTTGGTGGAGAATATAATTGTACAATATCAATATTTAACATTTGTAAAATTGACCATTTTTAATGTTGATTGTGTGACATGATTTCTCAAATTATAAGGGACTTGAAAAATTATGTAGGTTAATTACCTTAATATTTATGAGAAAAATGCATTCGACATGCCAAAATTTTCTTTCAAGTTGTACAGCAACATCATTGGCCCCAGCTGAGTATACTTTGACTTTATGCCAAGTCCAAAGAGAGGAGTGGTTGAAGCACATTTTAGGATTTTGAATACAATATCTGTTGCATGAGCAACATCCCCTAGCTCATCGATCTGGAATGTATCTAACAACAATTCATCCATGGATTTCGTATTCCGATAGTAATCATCCATACCAACCTTTATTTGATTGCCTCCATTTCCAAATTATGATGAATAAATACTATTGTTGTAGTCATTCCTAATTGGTGAATTTAAGACATAGTGGGAATTGAGTAGGTGGTTAATTCAACCATTATTTGTATGCTTCCTCTCTTTTTCATGCTCTGAATGCAACCTTTTCTTGAGTTGACGTTGTAGTGGGGTGCACCATAATATGGTAGGTGGGTCACTCATCATCACTAGAATCCTTATTTCAAAAAGTATTGAGTGCCATTATTAGAAATATTTAATTCCTACTTGTTTGTGGTTGTAATTCTCCATTTGAGGAGTTTGTTCCTACATAATAGGAAGTAGCTAGAATATAGTTTTTCCTAGTTTAGTGTGTGGTTGAGAGAATCTCTCAACCACATTACTGTACGTCCAAGATAGATTTCCTATCTTGAGACTATTGCTTGTATAAATATGTGTGTAATTTCCTTGATTCATAATATAGAATTTGATTAGAGTTTGCAGTGTGATATACAATATTAATGATATTAGTAAGCATGCCAATGAAATTTTTTTGTTGAAATTACATTATACCAAACAATTATTACCATCATCGATCTAGGATTGCGACTGGAAGATGCCATGTTCCAATTTGAATGGTGAAGAAGTTATCCATTTTCATCTACCAACTACTTGTGATATGATGCTCATGCTAATAACTTTCGATGTTTTTGAAATGGAGGAATATTTTCTACATATGAACTAGCTTATGAATCAGGATCCTTCAAACTTGGATACATTTTTATTCAAATTAACATGGATTAAAACAAGTAAATTCAAATAGATAATAGAAATATAAATAAAAAATTAACTTAGTGGAGATGGAAAGGGAGAAATCCACGAAGGAATTTGATCAATATGGAACGAGGTGGAATTTGAAGAATTGGCCATTTTATATTATTGATATTTTGTCATCGGATTTGAGAAAAATCATAAATAAAATTTTGTGTGCATATCTAAAATTAATTTTGAGAACCATATAACTACAATTTGAATTTCAAGATAGTTTTCAAACTATTTTTCAAGAATAAGGAAACTTTAAGATGAAAATGTATACTATGGACTATTGTAAATCATGTGGCTACATCATAAAGGATAATTTGAGACTAATATGTCATTTTATGTGAAAATAAAATTCTAGATAAATTTTAAACCCTACGAGTGTTCTTTTAAGAACAAATCGCATTGATTTTCTTAAATCATAACAACATCGGGGTGTTCAAATAATACCCACTCCAGTTTTCAACTTTCTAAAAAAATATAAAATATGTTAACATATCGGTGCTCTTGTAAAAGACACATCAATTCATTTAAAAACACATTGCTTCATTTAAATAAAAAAAACACCGACACAAACATGTTTCCGGATTTTAGAAAATAAAAATGAATTCAACCTTTTCTCTCTGATAATTGTTAAATTGATGATGTTATTAAAACATGCCTAGGTTAATCCTTGAAAAAAACTGTATACTTCATCCTGGTTATTTGTACCATGTCCTAGCACCTAGGCATATGATATTTCCATGTTTCTATTAGGGTCAATAATAACACCCTGGAACTTGCCACCCCTAGCCTACATACTTTAGCTCAAGAAAAGTTTTTTATTTGCTCTGATTCTCCTTATATGAATTCTTGAGTTATGTTTTGTATCCCCCAAATCTATATCAAATTGCAATGAAAGCTAAAAATTTTAAATTACAAATAATATCCTAATTACTAGTACCAAATAATAATGTATTATCCACTTATAGAGTGATAATAAGGAAATGATCACCATATTGCTTGTAATACACAAAGTCATCTAATTTGTACCTTGATCTTAACAAAAATTAGTCAATACTTTTGTACCACATTTTGGGGGACTGTTTAAGACCATATAAAGACTTTTTTTTTAAACTTGCAAACGAATGGCTCTTTACCTTTTTCAACAAAATGATTTGATTGTGTCATATACATCTCCTCCTTCCATTCACCATGTACGAATGTAGTTTGGACATCCACCTATCTTATATCCAAGTCAAAGGATGAAACTACATATAATAGAAACCCAATGATTGTTAACTTAGTAACTAGGGAGAAGATCTCACCGAAATTTGTCCCTTTGGCCTAGCATTATCCTTAAAGTACAACCAATCTTCCTTGTGATTTTCAAATTTCCATCTAAATTGATCATATTTTTAAGCACCCATTTGCATCCAATGGGTCTCCATTTCCTTATGTATCATTCTTAGCAAATGAAATACTCAAAATTAAAGTAATTAAAAAAAAGTCATATATTTTCACTTTTCTAGTGGGAGAAAATGTTTCAATGTCAAAGGAAGAAGTAATTAAAAGAAAATAAAAACAATCACACATTTTAATAAGAGGGAGATGTGTAATTGATTCAATCCTTAATATGGCATTGATATGCTATATTTAAAAAAGATAAAAAATAATAAAATGTTTCAATGTAAAAGGAAGAAGTAAAAGTAATTAAAAGAAAAGAAAAAAAAATCACACATTTTAATAAGAGGGAGATGTGTAATTCATTCAACTGTTAATGTCACATTGATATGCTATATTTAAAAAACATTAAAAACAATAAAAAAATTCAATGCCAATAATAAATAAAGTATTTCAGCATGTAGGGTTAAGCAATATTGAGCTATATTTAAAATATATTAACAACAACAAAATATTTTAATGTGTATAAATACAATATTTCAATGTCAACTAAGAATATATAATTATGGTTAAGAGCCTAATTAAGTGGGCCTAATAGTTAGGGGTATGTTTTTCATCTCACGATGTTATAGGTTCAAATGAAGTAGAGAGTAGAGTATGTATGTCTCAAAATGTTTCATTTTCTAAAGCCTAGTAGGGATTTGTTGGAATTGGAATTTTAAGCTAATAGTCATGCATCTCAAGAGAAAGTGTTGAATCCATTTATGCATTCAAAAATACAATTTAGGCATTGAACTATACTCTAAAAAAATTTACACCTCAAGAGATTTAATATATGCTCTAAAACATATTGATCTTTCAAAAGATTTTATCCTTATAATTAAAATAGATCTATATCGATAACTAAACACAATTTTGAATAAATTTTTTATTATTCATGAAAATGATAATATAGAAAATTTCATGCAATTTTGATTTAATTTTTTATTAAACCAAAATTTAAGTTGTCTAAATAACTATAACCATAATTTAATAAAAGAAATATTTTGATGTATTTAAAAATACAAATTTACTATTATCTAATAATCATAATTTATTTTATTCTTAAATAATAAATTAATTATGATAATGTGTACTTAATTTATCCCTTCATTGAAACAGTGACAAACTCGAATTCAGAATGACCCGGATTTAATAGAACACCATAATAATGCACGAATGTCATTATTATCCAACGATCATAAGTAACACTGCTCAATTTGCCTCCGTGGCATAGATTAGAATCTTTTAATTCCTTTTATATATATATATATGAGGTAAAGTGGCACATTTATTTATCATTGATTGAATTTTTAATTGTATAAATTTCTATTTTATTTTATTTTATAAATAATAATAGTAATTATTTTAAATATTAATTTAGATGTTTGCTTATCCACAATCTAAAGCATTCTATTTCGCAAATGAACTAAACTCGGTGATAATTTGAAAAACTTGATTCTAAGTATAAGTATAATATAATATAATTAATTAGAAAAACCTAATTATAATTATAATATAATATAATTAATTTCTAATTTTGATTTTTTTAATAATTAATTGAAAAAACCATTTAATTATATTTAAATTTTAAATTTTGAAATATTTTAAAAATCCAACTTATATAAACCAAAATTTAAATGAAGCATTTAACCTTTACTCCCCTCCCTTAAATTTGAAAATCTACCATCTATTTGCAAAATATACTATCTAAATCAGGAACAACCTCCTTACTTGGTTACAGCGATCACTGCATGATTTGTATACTGTGGAAACTTTTCCTGTGTATCATGTTGATTTCATATTGCTTTTTTTTTAAATGAAGAAATTGTGCATGGAGTAACTGGTAGGTATATATAATTTTGTTAGGAATTGGAATATGAGAGTGTGAAGATCAATTTTTTCTACCTACTCATTAGACCATATTCTCGAGATTATTTTTCCATTTAGAAACTACTTTTCCAGCTCACCATTAAACCACATCCTACTAAACCAAACCAGACACCAAGGCCGATAATCTTGACGATGCTCGTGTATGAAAGAAAACGTGTGCAAATTGAATACAACTGATTCATTCAACACTTACCGCTTCAAATATTTGAAGCATTCAATTAAAATTGGTTTCGTCGAATCACATTTTAAGATAACAATGTGGATAGCTTAACAAACGTGCAGAACAAGAATGGAAATGACTATAAATTTAAACGGTGTGTTATGGTAAACTGAACACGACAAAATTTATTAAAGAGATGTGAAGTGCAGACAGACAAACTTTTGGACTAGGGGGGCCTTCCATCAATAATCTTGTTTTTCCTCATTTACATATCTTAATGATACAGTTGAAAAGCAGCTTTTCAACTCTATAACCTCTCATTTACGGGTGCTCACCAGACCGGTTCTAATTCCTTGCTGCCATCACGGTCGGCTTTGTTTTCCCTGTTACTGTTATTTTCGTGAGATTTGGCAATTACAGGTATCTTACTACATTAACATAACCTTTTACATGATTTCTTTCAACATGCTTCTTTTAATGAATCAGAAACTATGGTGGAGAAATCTTCCTGGATAAATAGAGAAAAACAACCAGAAACACAGAGAGAAACTTCTGACCATAAATCATGGAGGTAATCCATGTGACTACTAGCCTTAATCATAACAATTATTTTCATAGAAAAGATGAACAATTCTTCTCAAACTACGATTCTGTAGCATGGTCTTTCTAAATACATCATTATCATGAATGGACAATGAATCTGGAGCATGGTCTTTCTAAATGGTTGGCTGGTCAGATTGTCCTATCCCCTACTCTCGATCCATATAAAAATATTGGTTTGATATTCATATTTATGTTTTTATATGAAAAAAATTATGAATCCGAAGAGATTAATACACAAGCAAATGCAAGTTTTTACTCATGAATGACGTAAATTGATTAAGATAACCCAGACTTGTATATAAGCTATATCGATTTAATATTAATTTGTATAGTTATTCAATTTTTAAAAATAAAATAATGATAATTCAATTTATGATTCATGAGAGCTGTAGAGTCATTGGTTTTTGGTTTTTGTGAGATTCTAATCTCTAATAGGTCATATGTTTAAATCTCACGAGGAGTTGAGGATGACTCTTTAATTTTATTATATATTATAATTACATTTTAAAGACATTAGATCAAGTAAATACCATATGTGCATAATTTCTTAAATGCATTAAAAAATTGAAATAATTTGTGATGGTCTATTTTAGATTTTTTATTGTTATCTAGGAAAGATCATGCTACATGAAATAATTTGTTGGGGGTTTATCTTTTTTTCTTACTCTCATCCAAAAGAGACCATGTTATTAAGATCACAAAACCAAGAGAAATGATGGTGTCTAAAAACACTATTTTTAAGATCTTATTGGTCACTAGGACCCATTAACATGGAGTCCTTATACTTTTAAATAGTCTACATTAGAGATTATGGGGAAAACCATGGGTTGACAAGGTCAAGTTTATCCCATGCCACCTGAAATAATTTGTTGGTGATCCATCTTGTTTTCTTATTTTTAAGAAAAAGTATCTCTTAATCAATAGTAAACTCTTTTAGGGCTCACTTTGTGGTTATTGTTGACCCTATTTCCAATGGGGTAATGTGCCTACTAGGTGCATCTAGCCTTTGTTCTAGGCATGAAAATTGAAAGTAATTTTAGTTGCATTTTAACCTCTTGTGGATGAATCCCTTTTCTTCTTTTTTCCCCTTTATTTTCTTGCCTAGATGACAAAACCCATCATAAATTAGCTCTCAATAGGTAGTGAATACAACTATTAGTTTTGGTAATTTTTTTAGACACTAAAAAAAAGCTAGTATATTAAATGTAGGGTGTCTCATAATTGTTATTCAAAGAAAAACACACTATTCGAAGAATTTGTAAACTTGTTAGTACATTACTCAGAAAAGATTTGAACATGAAACCTTGACAAGCTAAAATACATAATGAAAGATACACTTTCACTGGTACAAAATATTTTAGTCACTAACATGCAAATTTAAACCCTAAACAATAAAATTAAAATATAATTTCAATTTAAATAATATTAAAAAAGAAAAGCAAAGCCATAGTTATTTTTTAATTTTAATAAACTCATGTACTTTTCTACATTCGCTCAATAAACTCTAAAAAATAAAATTAAAATATAATTTCATTTTAATTATAAATCTTCCGGGAAATCACATAAGAAAATTAGGAACCCACGCGTTTCAAACTACCAAAGGTCAAAAACCCTACCAAAGGTCAAAAACCGTCAAAAATAAGATGAAAAATATAAAAACAAAAATAACCCAACCTTAAAATTACAAAAGTTAAAAACGTTCAACAAAAAATAAAAATATAAATATAAAAAATCCAAAAACATAACTACCCCCAACCTTAAAAACAAGTCAAAACAAATAATATAACACCAGAACAAAACTAAAATAACACCCCTCTCGAAAAATAAGATAAACATGAATCAAGTAAAACAGGATAAACATGAATCAAGTAAAAAGTCAAAAAAGAAAAAATCAAAATCAAACATTAAAATCAAAAAATAAATAAATAAAATAAAAATGAAGGATCTAATCAATAAAGAAAATTAATAAATAAATACATTAATAAAAATTAAAATTAAAATTAAAATAAGAAATAAAAATAAACATAACGGATTTAATCAATACATAAATTACAAAAAAAAAAAAAAAAATAGAAGAAAAATAAAAATAAAATAAAAATATCAAAAATAAATCATTTTATTTTAATTTTGAAATATACCAAATCAAAAGAAAAAAGAGAGAAAAAAAGAAAAAGAAATAAATAAATAAAATAAAATAAAAAAGGATTTAATCAATAAATAAATAAATACATTGATAAATAAATAAAATTAAAAATTAGAATTAAAATACATGTAAAAATAAAATAAAATAAAATAAAGGATTCAAACAATAAATAAATTAATAAATTAAAAACATTAATAAAATTAAAACTAGATAAAAAAATAAAATAAAAATAAAAAAAATAAAATAAAATATTTATTTATTTTATTAAAAATTAAAATTAAAATCATAAAAAAAAATTAAAAAAATTGGGAAGACCCTTATAGGGAGTGAAGAGATGGAATCCAACAACTTCTAATTTTCCATCCATTATCCGTGTTCAACATACAAAGCCTCTTCTCAATCTCAATCGCCTCCCTAAATTTCCGATGATGGAAATGGTTAACCCTAGCTAGGACTCTAGCGTCTTCCATACAGATATGATGCTTCGTCTTCTCCGCATTCCCAGCTAGCGCTTAGGACTTGGTTCTACCAAGCCTAATATCCGCATAATGCTCCCAGAATATTCATCAGCACTTGAATAATCAATCTGACTCCATCAAGTTCACTATGGAAATGGAGAATGATGGGAACCTTCCTTTCTTTGATGTTCTCATCTCTAGAAATAATAATGGCTCTTTCTCGCACCGTGTTTTTTGGAAAAAGATGCACACGGAGTAGTATCTGCATTCTGGTTCTCATCATTTTCCTGCTCAGAAACTTGGGGTTCTGAATACTTTAGCTACAAGAGCTCTTAGAATTTCTGATCGTGAACATTTAAATGAAGAGAAAGCCCATCTCCTTAAGGTCTTTGGAGAAAATGGATATAGCAGAAGTCACGGTTTGAAGGCTTTCATGAATGCGAGCAAAGGTCCTAGACGGAAAAAGATAATGGATGATGCCATTGGTAAAGTTCATTTACCTTTTATTAAAGGTACTACTGACAAGATCGCTCCTATTTTAAGGAAGCATAAGATCTCATCTTCTTTTAAACCTTTAAACACCATTCGGGGCTCCCTTAGTTCGGTTAATGACTAGTTGGACCCAAAAAGCATGAAAGGTGTTTATTTGATCCCGTGCTCTTGTGGAACTCCCTACATTGGTGAAACTGGTCAATCGATTAATAAAAGGTTCCAGGAGCATTCTGCAGATATTAGGCTTGGTAGAACCAAGTCCTTAGCACTAGCTGAGCATGTGGAGAAGACGAAGCATCATATATGTATGGAAGATGCTACAGCCCTTGCTAGGGTTGACCATTTCCATCAACGGAAATTTAGGGAGGCAATTGAGATTGAGAAGAGGCCCTATACGTTGAATAGGGATGATGGATGGAAAGTTATCAGTTGTTGGATTCCATCTCTTCACTCCTTGTAAAGGTCTTCCAAATTTCTTTCTTTTTTTTCCTTTTTTTTCTATGATTTTAATTTTTATTTTTATTAAAATAAAATAAATATTTTATTTTATTATTTTTAGTTTTATTTTATATTATTGATTGAATCCTTTATTTTATTTATTTTTTATTTACGTATATTTTAAAATTAAAATAAAACGATTTATTTTATTTTTTTATTTGATTTTTTTTTTTTTAAATTTATGTATTGATTAAATCCATTATGTTTATGTTTATTTTTATTTTATTCTTATTTGTTACTTGTATTTTAATTCTAATTTTTATTAATGTATTTATTTATTAATTTTATTTATTGATTAGATCCTTCATTTTTATTTTATTATTTTATTTATTTATTTTTTGACTTTAAGTTTGACTTTGATTTTGATTTTTTTGACTTTTGACTTTATTCATGTTTATGGAGAGGTGTTATTTTAGTTTTTAGTTCTAGTGTTATATTATTTGTTTTGACTTGTTTTCAAGGTTTGGGGTAGTTATGTTTTTGGATTTTTTATATTTTTATTTTTATTTTTTGTTGAATGTTTTTAACTTTTGTAATTTTAAGGTTGGGTTATTTTTTTTTATATATATTTTTAATCTTATTTTTGACTATTGGGTTTTGACCCTTGCTTCTCTGTCTTGGTATAAATGTCTATGTCAGCCAATCTTCATTATCCTGATGATGAATTACAATTGATAGTTCGAAACTTCTAATTTTCTTATGTGATTTCCCGAAAGATTTATAATTAAAATGTTATGCATCTGTAACCACTGTTTTAGTGGAAACGAATGGTTAGACTGTTTTGTTTCATTAATTAAGACTTATGTTTATTTCAATTAGAATATTGAACAAAAACTAAAATTTACATTGATAAAGATTTACTGTGAATTAGTTTCATGAGTAACAATGATGGTAAAAAAATAAAAAGTAAAAGTAAATCAAGATCTGGTGTTAGTTGGAAAAACAGTTCCCACAGTTACCCATAGAACTCTGGAATAAATAGAAAATCCAGAGGAGAGTTTGGGGTTGGATCTGTGGAGGAAGGAAGAGAAACTCTGTTAGCCTGGAAAAGGTATTTCAGGGCAGAGGGTGCACTGGGTTGAAGATTGGACCGATTCGTCCCGTGATCTCCCCAGAACTTCCTGTTTTTCCCTGTAATGGAAGGACTGGACCGGATTGTCCTAAGTTTCTGTCCAGTGCTTTGAGAATTTTAGAGACCCAGACTTGATGCACGGGGGGAGCTGCGTGATTGTTCGTCAGCTCATGGAAGGGAGGCACATTATTACCATCAGTTGATTCCGGATCCAGATGAATAAAGAATAAGAAGGAGTAGAATGTTTTGTTTGTTTCTTCTTTTGATTTTAATTTCTAAAGAATGTTGTGGTTAGAAAACTTGTCTTGTTACTATGAAAGGATAAATCTTGTTTTATGTTACTATTATAGTAGGATTGTTGGAAATAGGTATTATTTTCTATTTAGACAGTCTACAGAAGAAATTTTACAGTAGCCAAAAAGAACAATGGTCTACTTAGTATTTCCTTTCTTTTCTTAACACTATTATAATATGTACAGAGGTAGGTTAAATTTCTGTGAAAGAAGTAATTATTAACAGAGCCTGAAATTTAATCACTGGCCATAATTTCCTCACTAGTTAAGACAGTCCTTGGAACATAAATAGTGGGAAATAACAACAGACAGAGGAACGGGAGAACCGTTAACCCTTCAAGCCAGAATTATGTGCTAAAGGGTTGGTCGTTCTCCGCCTTTGAAGAAACACGGACATGAATGGCTGTCCGGACGCCGAAACTCATTTGAGAATGTCGCACTACCACGGCAACAGGCATAATCATAACAAGAAGCATCCATACATTGTGTGCGAGAAGTTTCAATGCAAATAGAGAAGCAAGGCGAAAACCCTATGACATTTCATAGAAACCGTAAGACATATACACAGTTATATCAAAGTAAACCCCACTATGGGTAGTAAAACAATATACAACTGTCGGCTCGAGGCTGCAAATGTCATTATGAAAACCTGAACAAGAATCTATCCTGCACGGCATAGCTAAAACATATCAGATTAAACCCTGAACTAGACTTAGACAGGATTATCCTCTAAACGTTTCGCCAAAGTAAAAACCAAGGGTACAGTTCCTGTCGAACACAGGTACCTGTGAAATGCATGCAGGGGTTAACCCTTTTTCTTCCGCGAGCAAGCATGGATAAACGACAAGAAAAGCGAGCTGGAGCAGGAGGTATGGCAATACCTGTCATAAGAGAAAATCTTTTAGTCATGCGGAAGGAAATTCTACAAAGGAAAATTGAAGAATTAACTAACAAAGCCGAAGTATAGGGTCACCCCGGGAGGGGGGCCAATTTGTTATTTTTCAGAGAGGTTACCTGAAGTTTTTTCCAAAAACTGTGAGTTCTCTTTTAAGCCGGACCTCGACTGTCCAAAAACCCCAAAATGAAAACAATTTTAGCCATTGAAGAGTATAAGAGAGCACAGCCAGAAAAGAAAAAAAAAACATAAATTCCAGGGTTCGATTTGATAACCCGACCCTTCCATTGAATCATGCAAGGAACTCAATCCATATCATGGAAAGAAAACGCAAAGAGATTTTATGAATAGTCGGAAGATGTTCACCTGAGACGAGGGATAAGCTCTCTATCCGCCGCGATATCACCATCACCTCGGAAGGTCGAGAAAAACTCCGTGAAGAAACCCTGGCAGAGCCCACCACCTCCAGAACTCTCAGCGCGGGGAGTGACAATGAAACTGGGACGGTTAGAATGCCGAGGGTCATTACTAACCCTAGGCACGAGAGCCGTGCGATCATAACAGATCGACGGAGCAAGACACGCCAAGTGTCGGGCGGATAGACCAGCCGGACTACTCAAATGTCGAACCCACATTCCAAAGTTTGCCAATTGACATTTAAATGCAGAATGGATAACATAAATACCGGCACTCAATAGTTTTGATATTGTATTTAATAATATGAGCCATGATGGTAAGCGAAATTCTTTGTCATTATAAATATATAATCCATAGTACAGCAATGGTATATAATCCATAGTATAGCAACTCAATTGGGTAGTACCGAAAACACGATAAACCAAGAACAAATGCCAGCAGTGCAAACATATGGGTCTGTATCATATAATACATATATTTAATGCTGGTTGAAATCCGGTAATGGTAAAAAAAATTTTATATTGGTAATTTTTATGTAATGTTGATTGTTACAAGTGGTATCAAAGCCAGCTACAACTCTGGAGTCCTATTGGGCCAACTTACGTTAACAATTGTATGTTACTCCTGCACAGTCAGAAAATTAGTTGGAAGGACAGATGAGACGGACACCTTCACAATCACAGTCGCTACAGCGAAATATCGGAGAAATGCAACCTCCACCAAAGGGAAACCCCGAAATGTGGGTCCAGTTGGGGATAGAGCAGCATCAGAGGTCTAATAGGTTGATGGAAATACAACAACATCAGACTCGCATTTTATTACATACAGTGCAACAATTGCAGGAAGAGATGGAGAGGGTACGGAAGGAAAATGCTAGGATGATGCAGGAGCAAGAGAGGATCTTAAAAAGCCTTTCCGACAAATAGAATCAGAGAAATGAGAATCCCAGTGCTGGCAGAGAATTCCAGGAAAGGGACGATCAGCAAACAGGTGAACAAGATATGAACCAAAGAGAAAGAAGTATGTCGCAGCGAAGTAATCCTCACAGGAATTTTAATGAGGCTAAATCTGAAAATTAAAACGAACGGAAAACCAGTAAAAGGCAGAAGGTGGAGTTACATGGAGAATTCAGAAAGATAAAGCCACCTACATTCGATGGAGAAAAAGAGGAGGTGGCAGAGGCCTGGCTGATTAACATGAACAAATATTTCCAGGTGTATGATTACGACAGTGGACTTAAAGCACGGCTAGCCATTTATCAGTTAAAAGACAAAGCCACCTTATGGTGGGAAGAAGTGAAGAATGTGCGGGGATTAGAGGATCAAGATGTGACATGGGAAAAGTTCCAACAGTACTTTAAGGATAAGTACCTGACTGAGCGTTTTTATGATGAAAAAGCCCAAGAATTTCATGATTTAAGGCTAGGAAAACTGACGATGGACGAATTCATCACCAAGTTTACTGCATTACTGCGCTATGTACCGTACTTAAGAGAAGAGAAAGCCAAGGTTCAAGGATTTCTGATCAGTTTACCTGTCCATATGAAGGAGCGTATCGAATTTGAAAATCCTAAGACCATGGAGGACGCTATCAGAAAAGCAAGGTTGTGCTATCAGCAAGCGAAAAACAAGATAGATCCCGGAAAAGGATGACAAACAAGGAAGGATAACAGAAACAATGCTGGTTCCAAAAGGGGAAAAACCAGTAATTTCCGAAATACCGCCAGAAGTTCAATCAATAAACAATTCGGTAGGAACCATCAGCGGATTAGATGGCCTGGGGAAGACAAGACGGTGGAAGCTTCAAGTAAACCTGAGCAACCACAAAATCAGAGGCCACCTCTGCAGTGTTGGGGCTACGGGGCAGCGCACTACTATCGAGATTTCCCACAGCAGGGTAAAACTGAGGCAGTAAATAACGTGCAAGAAGCCTCTACTGTGGGAGATGTCGCTCGGAGTATACCCAGAATTAATGCTGCATTGGAGGACCAGCAAGCGGATTTCCAGCCTACCATGATAGAACTCGAAGGTAAATTGCTATCCCAAACTGTTTCTGTTTTAGTAGACCCGGGGGCAAGTCTAAGTTATATAAATCCAAAACTAGTGGAAGTTTGTAAACTGCCAAGTCAAAAGTTCAAAAAGACCTGGTTAGTCCAGTTAGCCACAGGAGCTAAAAGAAGGGTTAGTGCCAAAATACCGGAATGTGCACTGCAAATTGGTGGACAGCAGCTGGTAGTGGATTTAAATATTCTGCCTTTGGGATCCTATGATATATTATTGGGTATGGATTGGTTGGAGAAGCATTGGACTCTTATAGACTGTAAGGAAAAGATAGTTTATTACAGAGATCATAATGGTATTCATCAAGAGATTCAAGGCATAAAGAAGCCTGTAAATCTGCGCCCAATTACAGCTTCCCAGATGGGGAAATGTATAAGGAAGGGATGCCAACTGTATGCTATATAAGTTGGATTATCTGAGTCTAAAAACAAAGCTGCTGCGTTAGAAGATATACCGGTAGTTCAGGAATTTAAGGATATATTTCCTGAAGAAATACTGGGTTTACCACCAAAAAGAGAGGTTGACTTTGTCGTAACCGTCAGCTCGGAGTCGCGTCTTCACTCGACTCTGGCCTTCATATGCAAAATTAACCGATCGAATCAAGATGCAACAGACTGCCGATATGAGATCTGACCGGTGTGTCACTCCTGGATGTCTTGACTACTAGCAAAGAGATGGAACCATGACAGTGGATTGCACACTGATACAAATGTTTAACTGAGCAGAATGCATCCTCACTCGTGAGATTCATGACTGACGTGAGAAAATACTTTGTACTCAAAGATTACATTCTCATGATTCAAGTTATCACTGCATCCAGACATTGTATTTAGCAATAATCATACAAATTACTTCCAGCATAGTAAGGTCACTACTGGTTCTGCAAGAGTTACTCAAAGACCAAAGCACCAAACACTTTATATTTGAAGATGTATGTTTTCCATCCTGTTGGATTACACCTTATATAATTTCATTGATGCATACCCATTTATTCAACATGTGTATGAACACAAGGCTCAGGCCGAAATGCTTAGAAGATCAAATTATATAAATTCAAAGAAAATGTGACTTTTAAAGAGAAGATACAAGATTTTGGACACGTAATATCTCAGAAAAGGCATAGTTATAATCCTGAGAAAATCAAAGGACTGCTGTAATAGTTGCTTGTATGATATACGATTAGTTAAGTATCTCGCCTTACATACTCCACATTTATGAAGATTTTCAAAAGCTCACACTATATGAAAGGGAAAATCTTTAAATGGGATGTTAATGATAGTTTTCTGAAGATTGAAGGCCGACAACAAAGACTGTTAAGTGTATGCATCAAAGTAAACACACTTGAATGAAATGGGGATGCATGCAAGGAAGGTGTTGGGGTTGTTTTATCACAAGAAGGAAAGGTAGTTGCGTATGAATCCTGCAAGTTAAAAGATCATGAACAGCGGTATTCAGCTTATGATTTAGAGCTAACCGCAGTTGTGCACGCACTCCGGGTGTGGAGACATTATTTACTTGGGAAGAAATTCGTATTAAGGACAGATCATAGCAGCCTAACCAACTATTTTAAACAAACTGATTTAAACTCCCGACAAGCAAGGTGGAATGCTTTTCTGAGCGAGTTTGAAATTGATCTGCAGCACGTGAAGGGAAATGAGAACAAAGTTGCGGATGCATTGATCAGAAAAGTGCATAGCATTTATGAGCTATACGTTAACCAGGTGGAAACCAAATTTCTAGATCAAATCAGAAAAGAAGCAGACAAGGATCCAGAGTATAAATATTTGTGGCAGCAAACCCAAGAATCTGAAGAACAAGGGAAACAAGGGGGATATGAGGTCAACCAGGATGGGTTGCTGGTCTTTAAGAAGAAAATAGTCATTCTGAATAGAGTGGAATTACAAACTATGATACTGGATGAATATCATAGAAGCGATTATGTTGGCCATCCAGGATATCAAAAGATGCTGACAGCCATAAGAAAGGATTACTATTGGCCAGGCATGAGGAAGGAAATAGCAAGCTATTTAACCAAGTGTTTAGAATGCCAGCAAGTAAAAGTGGAGCATCGGCATCCAGCTGGATTAATGCAACCTATACCCATTCATGAGTGGAAGTGGGAGGTAATTTCATTGGACTTTATCACCGGGTGACCAAAGTCAAAGCGAGGTAATGATTCCATAATGGTAGTTGTGGATAGACTGAGTAAGTCAGCGCATTTCATACCTGTCCAGTCCACCTACAAGACTGTACAAATAGCGGACTTGTTTATGCGTGAGATCTTTAGACTCCATGGCATACCTAAGACTGTCATCTCGGACAGGGATGTAAAATTCACATCAGCCTTTTGGAAGACACTGTTTACAGGACTAGGAACTCAAGTACATTTTAGCACTGCATACCACCCGAAAACAGACGGCCAGACTGAGCGGGTAAATCAGGTACTGGAAGACATGCTGAGAATGTATGTCATGCAACAACCAGTTAAATGGGAAGAGTATCTACATTTGATAGAGTTCGCCTACAACAACGGTTACCAAGAATCATTAAAAATGAGTCCGTTCGAAGCACTTTATGGTCGGCAGTGCAAGACTCCCATCAACTGGAGCAGCCCAGAGAATAAACTCATGCTAGGACCAGACATGCTAGCAGAAATGGAAGTTGAGGTGAGGAAAATTCGACAAAATTTGAAAGCAGCACAGGACAGGCAGAAAGTGTATGCGGATAAGAAAAGGTCTTATCGTGAATATGCAGTTGGAGATCATGTATATGTCAGGATTAAACCAAAGAAAAGCACATTAAGATGGGCGTCTTGTGCAAAATTAGCACCCCGATTCTGTGGCCCTTTCCAAATTCTGGAGAGAGTGGGACCGGTGGCGTATCGTTTAGCTCTTCCTAGCCATATTCGGGTGCATAATGTTTTTCATGTATCGTTATTGAAACGATATGTCCATGATACAAGGCATATTATTCATTGGCAGAACATACAGGTAGTGAAATAGTATGATCACTAAATGATAATGTGATATTATTAACTTATTTAATTAACATAAGTTTATTTTGTGCAGGTAGAACCAGACGGGGAATTTCTGGTCGAGCCACACAGTATAATCGACCGGAGGGAAATCATGCTCCGAAAACGAGCTATCGCCCAAGTTAAAGTGCAATGGAAGCACTTTGGACCTGAGGAAGCTACCTGGGAAGACGAAAGTTTTGTTCGAGAAGCTTATCCTCAGCTTTTTACTGAACTGGAATTATAACACCGAGGACGGTGCTCTCGTCCAGAGGGGGAAAACTGTAACCACCGTTTTAGTGGAAACGAATGGTTAGACTGTTTTGTTTCATTAATTAAGACTTATGTTTATTTCAATTAGAATATTGAACAAAAACTAAAATTTACATTGATAAAGATTTACTGTGAATTAGTTTCATGAGTAACAATGATGGTAAAAAAATAAAAAGTAAAATTAAATCAAGATCTGGTGTTAGTTGGAAAAACAGTTCCCACAGTTACCCATAGAACTCTGGAATAAATAGAAAATCCAGAGGAGAGTTTGGGGTTGGATCTATGGAGGAAGGAAGAGAATCATAGTCTGGAAAGGTAGTTCAGTAAAGCGTGAGGCAATCGGGCTGAGATTGGACCGATTCCGTCCCGTGATCTCCCGAACTTCCGTTTTTCCCCAATGGACAAGTTTCGTCCAAAGGCTCGGTATTCCCGCACCCGTACTTCGATGCACTGGAGCTGTGCTGACTTACTACAACTCATGATGAGGCACATTATTACCATCACTGATTCCATCCTCAGATGAGTAAAGAATAAGAAGAGTAGAATGTTTGTTTGTTTTTGATTTAATTTCAATAATATGTATTGAAATCATTCTGTTACTTATGAAAGGATAAATTTATTTATGTTACTATTACAAAGAGATTTATGTTAGGTATTATTTCTATTTGTATCGCCTACGTGAATTTGATGCAAGAGCTGTACACAATGGTCTACTTCCGCATTTCTTTCTTGCTTAACACTATAATATGTACGTATATTAAATGAAAGAAGTAATTATTAACAGAGCCTGAAATTTAATCACTGGCCATAATTTCCTCACTAGTTAAGACAGTCCTATGGAACATAAATAGTGGGAAATAACAACAGACAGAGGAACGGGAGAACCGTTAACCCTTCAAGCCAGAATTCTGTGCTAAAGAGTTGGTCGTTCTCCGCCTTTGAAGAAACACGAACATGAATGGTTGTCCGGACGCCGAAACTCATTTGAGAATGTCGCACTACCACGGCAACAGGCATAATCATAACAAGAAGCATCCATACATTGTGTGCGAGAGTTTTCAATTCAAATAGAGAAGCAAGGCGAAAACCCTATGACATTTCATAGAAACTGTAAGACATATACACAGTTATATCAAAGTAAACCCCACTATGGAGTAGTCAAACAATATACAACTGTCGGCTTGAGGCCGCAAATGTCATTATGAAAACCTGAACAAGAATCTATCCTGCACGGCATAGCTAAAACATATCAGACTAAACCCTGAACTAGATTTAGACAGGATTATCCTCTAAACGTTTCGCCAAAGTAAAAACCAAGGGTACAGTTCCTGTCGAACACGGGTACCTGTGAAATGCATGCAGGGGTTAACCCTTTTTCTTCCGCGAGCAAGCATGGATAAACGACAAGAAAAGCGAGCTGGAGTAGGAGGTATGGCAATACCTGTCATAAGAGAAAATCTTTTAGTCATGCGGAAGGAAATTCTACAAAGGAAAATAGAAGAATTAACTAACAAAGCCGAAGTATAGGGTCACCCCGGGAAGGGGGCCAGTTTGTTATTTTTCAGAGAGGTTACCTGACGTTTTTTCCAAAAACTGTGAGTTCTCTTTTAAGTCGGACCTCGACTGTCCAAAAACCCCAAAACGAAAACAATTTTAGCCATTGAAGAGTATAAGAGAGCACAACCAGAAAAGAAAAAGAAAAAACATAAATTCCAGGGTTCGATTTGATAACCCGACCCTTCCATTGAATCACGCAAGGAACTCAATCCATATCACGGAAAGAAAATGCAGAGAGATTTTATGAATAGTCGGAAGATGTTCACCTGAGACAAGGGATAAGCTCTCTGTCCGCCGCGATATCACCATCACCTCGGAAGGTCAAGAAAAACTCTGTGAAGAAACCCTGGCAGAGCCCACCGCCTCCAGAACTCTCAGCGCGGGGAGTGACAATGAAACTGGGACGGTTAGAATGCCGAGGGTCATTACTAACCCTAGGCACGAGAGCCATGCGATCATAACAGATCGACGGAGCAAGACACGCCAAGTGTCGGGCGGATAGACCAACCGGACTACTCAAATGTCGAACCCACATTCCAAAGTTTGCCAATTGACATTTAAATGCAGAATGGATAACATAAATACCGACACTCAATAGTTTTGAGATTGTATTTAATAATATGAGCCATGATAGTAAGCGAAATTCTTTGTCATTATAAATATATAATCCATAGTACAGCAACTTAATTGGGTAGTACCGAAAACACGATAAACCAAGAACAAATGCCAGCAGTGCAAACATATGGGTCTGTATCATATAATACATATATTTAATGCTCGTTGAAATCCGGTAATAGTAAAAAAAAAATTATATTGGTAAGTTTTATGTAATGTTGATTGTTACAGCATCATAGAAACTTGCACTCTCAAATATAATTTCAATTTAAATAATATTTTAAAAAAACGATTTTAATAAAGTCATGTACTTTTCCACATTCGCTCAATGCGAAGTAGCACGTTGTATAACGTTCGCCAACAGTCTACTACGTCCACAATCTAAACTCTGTTATGTACAATTGTCATCAGAACTACCGAACTATTTCATAACCGACATGTAACAGCCCGCACCTTCAGTTGTACAAGTTGAGGTGGATCATTGGGAATCATACGATCGCTGCAAAAGAGATATGCCAATATTTATTTATTGAATCCTTTTTTATTCTGTTGCGTCTCACATGGTTGGGCGGCACAGACCAAGTAAGATTTGATGGCGGATTTTGTTTATATTGAACAGAATGAACCGGCACATCAAAGTCAGTTGTTGTCGACCATGATCGGGTACGAAACGTGAAATGCTTTCGTTTCATCAATCGTAATGTAAGAACATAATGTACCGGCACTGGAAGCACAAATAAAAAACTTTGGAATGCGTTGTACACTTTAAAAGTTCCCTGAAAATACGCAGTCAATTTATAATAAGCGCCATGATTTCATTTTGTGCACGATAAGAACTTAACGCTTATAAATGTTGTGCTAATTTCGTGCATATTGCCTCTGAACAGAAAAGCAAATGTTTCGGTACTTTGGTGCATATTGTTGTATGCTTGGACAAATGTTGAAATTTAAAAAGCTGAGGTCAATACAACTTAGGCCAATGAAGAGCAAAGGGAAACAAAGGGAAACCAACCACAACAAATTTTATTAAAGGGGATATAAAGGGAGTTGTTTAAGCAATTGGATGGCAGTTTTTTATTTTTATTTTATTTTTTTGGGTTAAAATTTGGTATTTTATTTCAAAAAAATTAAGTAGTTGGATTGTTTAAATATTTTTTTAATGGTGAAAATGAATTAAGCACCATTAAAACTCCATAAGACACCTAAAATTTTGAAATTTAAAACCAAGAACCCAAATTATGAAATTTTTTCATAATCTTACCAAAATCTCTAAATTATTTTGTGAGTTTTCCAGAGTACCAAGATGCAAAATGCATGCCAGAACTACTTGTGAAAAAGAGGCCCTGTATCAGCTATCTTTCATGGACCTCTAGATCCACGTAGAAAATCTTAGTTTGCTGACATCATGGTTGGTGATTAGAGCAAGATCTTCTTGCTGCTGATTTTGATGGATTCAAGATGCTTTGATTTGATAACTCAATTTATTAAATAATTTTTTGAAAATAATTAGCATATATTTTTTTAAAGTTATGATAAATTGGTAATTTGTTTGAGTAATTTCTGCAAAACCAAGATCAAATCTAAACTCAAATGTAAACCTTATCACTATAAAGCTAAGAGTATATTTAACAACTATACCACGAATTTATACTTAGCAAAAACTAAAACTCCAAAAAATGAGAAAAATGATTCCTTAAACCTTATCCCAATGAGTTCAAGCACAAAAAAGAAAAAAGAAAAAAGAAAAGAGTAATACTATTATTATTTTTAATTGATGATTTTGATGTCACAAAACTTCTCATAAATTCTTTATACTTACCCACTATCAAAATGATTATGAATAAAATATTTATTATTATTTATAGAAATTTTACAATCATAAATATTTTCATGAAGAATAAAGTTTAATATATTATATTATATTATTATACTTTGTATATATATAAATAACTTTAAAAATGTCAAACATCACTATATATATCAGTGAAAAGAATAATTGAAAGGAAAATCTTTAAGATCTTGGAAAGAAAATATTATTAAGAATATGGAAATAAGAAATTGAAAATATAAAAATGAAAATAAACAAATAAACAAATATATTAAATAATTAAATATATATTTAGTTGTGGATATAAAGTATTAGGTAAATAAATTTTAGTTTTATTTTTGTAATATATTAAAAATTATATTTATTTATTAGTGAAGTGAATTGAAGTGTTATTTAGTGACACTAACTAAATTGGAGATATGAAAAAATATAAAAAGGATAAAGAAATAAATTACAAAAATTCAATAACAAATTAATTGTAAAATACATAAATGAAAAGTTGTGCAAAATATTTGTCCATGACATGCATAGGACAAATAATGTTGGGGAAAATACTAAGAGGGGTGAATCAGTGTTTTCAATAATCACAATATTTTACATTTCTCTTACTTATTTTTATACACGACTTTGATTATCTCAACTAGCGTATATATGCGGATACACTAAGAAAAAATTGCATATACTCAGATAAATTTATTGTTAGATAAAATTTCAAAAAAAATCTTTAGCCTAGCTTATCGATTATGCATCAGATAGTTAAGCACTAAATATGTGCAATAATAACAGAATAAATCATCACAGAAGAGCATCACACATGAACACCAAGATTTAAGGTGTAAACCCAATTCGAGAGAAACCACCATTGTTGTCTTCTCTATCTTCATTGTTTATTATATGGAAAACTGCTTACAATATTGTACTGATGTAGACTCATATCAATACGCAAGCATCTACCTACATAGGGCTACAACCTTTTCTCATTCTCCAGTTGCTACTGGAAGGGAGCTCTAAGTCCCTGATTTTGTTTACTAGCCACTACTAGAATAGAGCTTCAACCCCCTGATCAGAACACCAAATTCTACTGGTAGAAAGCTTCTATTTCCACACTGAAGGCTTCAAATCTCATAATCATTGCAGACCATGTTTCATCAATTTTCACACTGTATCCCACAGCTTCAACACAACTCATCATAAATATCATCAATAATAAACTTAACCCAAACTTCAATCAGAACAGTGAGATCACTGTAACTAGAACACAGTAATAAACCCATATTTCAAAATCAGTGTGCAGAATCAATCTCAGCCTTGATCATTCATTATCTTAAAATACATATGCTACTTCACTTTACTGATCCCGTGTGTATACACACTTTCCTTCACAACAACCTGTGTATAGATATGAGAATACTGAATTTACATAATATGATCAGTCTCAGAACCATATTTGAGGCTTTTAGACAGATATAATTTCAGTAATACATACCCTTATTCAGTCAGTCATCATTAAACGTATTTACTCACTCATTGATCAACTTTGTACATATTCAAATCATCATCATATACAGTATTCAAGCAACCCAGATCTACATGAAGACTTCATTGACAAACATCGGAAATATAGCAGAAATAAACATATAATCTCTCTATTAAGCTTCAGAAAACCCTGATTTACATACATGCTTCTTCTGAGACACAACCACATATATACGCGCTTTCACTGAGACGAACTAGCGTATAGATCTGTAAATATTGGTTTTGCAGAATGTTTCAGATCTATAGACTTACATAGATTTCTTCACTTCACTTCAGCAAACATGTGCCAATTCACGTTACACCTTACCTTACAGCTTTTCAGATATAATAACGGGCCTATGCTTATAGGCCGAGTCCATTATACATGTATTAACCACTTCATTCTTTCGGAAGGAAAGTCGCATGGGAGCTAACATTATTTCTTAATCCTCTCTTTAATAGATCAAATACATAGTCATTTCAGGTCTAGAGATCCAGATCCATCATTGTATCCAAGGGTGCATCATAGTTTCATATCTACCCATAAAACATATTCCATCCCATGCAAATATACTTCACAGAGAAGTATTTTGTAATCATCCCTTCCACACACACCCGCTTGCATTATGATCTTCTTCTCCTTATATAGGTTTAGCCTTTCTTAATACCATGAACCAAAACCACACAAGTGTTGATGGTATTCTTGGACGTAATAAAATTAGACGATACAATGCTCAATATTATGGGCTAAAACCATGGCAATGTCCCCTGGTACTATAATTTTAGAGTGCAAAAGGCATACACGACTTGGATCATTCTCATCTACATGTAGACGCAAGTTGGCTTGTACTAACCCACGTATAGAACCTTTAATTATGAATATTAACCAACTTCTGCTGGACTTTACACATTTCTTCTATTAGACCTTCTGGAAACTACATTTCTTCTCCAAAAGACATATACTCCATTATTTTCCAGAGAGTTTCCATCAAGGAAAACATATTAAGACATGAGAATCATATTGCCAATAATCTCCCCCTTAAGATGCTGGAAACCATGATGGAGTTTGATCACCACATCCTGAAGATACAAAATCATTATTCAAACAACAAACACTCTCCCCCTTTGACATCAAGAGAAAAGGGTGGACAATTTCTCCCCCTGAGCATATGCGAACAAAGTTTTTAATGAAATACATGACTTTAACTCAACCGAGTATGACCAATCCTATCACCAAGGACTCATACTTGCATCAATGATCTAACCAATGGAATTACATATTTGACTCAACTACCCAACAAGTTGGTTTACAAATTTAAACAAGTCCTTACATGACTGAATATAAAAAATTTACATCATATGTCTCAACATGACATTTTCATCAAATAACATATATTACTTTGTATAACCAAGACCAAAGAATCTGAAACAGGAGATCATAACAAAATAGACAATCATAATTCCAACAATGCATCCTTTTCAACAAGGCAAGTGCTCCCCCTAAACTTATGCATCCTGAACACCTTCAACAACCAATTCATCAAAGCATCTTCATCAAGGAGATAAATATCAAAGAAAGGTATGATAATATGAATACTGGAACAACAATAGAGTTTACCCAACAACACCATAGACTATTATGAAAACTGACCCAGAGAATTTCTTTCAGCAAAAACCATATGCGGTTTTATGCACAGAAACTCGTGTACATACGTGATTCTCCTTTATGAAACCACCGTACCGAATTTAATCTTATAAAATTAAGCAAATTTGATAAGAGAGGAAGATACAACACCCTGCTTCTGTTTGAGATATTCGAATGCTTCCCTCAGAAGAAGTTTAGTAAATATATCTGCAACTTATTCTTTGGAGGGAACATACTCCAATTTAACCTTTTGTTCAAGAATTTGTTCACATAAGAAGGGATACTTGATAATAATGTTCTTGGTCTTGGAATGCATAACAAGATTTTTCGAGATACTACTACCACTTGTATTATCACATAGAATGGAGATGGGAGGTGAACATTTGATTTGAATATCTTGTAATTTCTGCATCATCCAAAGAATTTGTGTGCAACATGATGTGGCAACCACATATTCTGCTTCTGTTATAAATAAGGCAATAGAAAATTGTTTCTTGCTGAACCAAGATACTAATCGGTGCCCCACATAGTATGCACCATCAATAGTGATTTTTCGATCATCAACATTTCTAGCACAATCCGCACCTGTGTAAGCATGAAGAGTGAGATTAACATTCTTTGGATACCATAGACCAAAGTCTTGAGTCCCTTGTAGATATTTGAATATTCTTTTTACATCCTGAAGGTGAGACTCTTTTGGATTAGCTTGGAATCGTCCAACAATCCCAACTGCATGAATAATGTCTAGTCTTGTCCCTGTTAGATAAAGCAAACTTCCAATCATGGATCTATACTCTGGTTGATTCACCATTGGAAAATCATCATGAGAACTGAGGTTACATCTAGTTACCATTGAAGTACTCATAGGTTTGCAGTCTTCCATCCCATACTCCTTCAGAATTTGCTTGAGATATTTTTCTTGTGATAGAAATATGCCATATGTTGCTTGTTGCACTTGTAAGCCAAGAAAATATGTTAGTTCTCCAAGTAATTCCATTTCAAATTCTTGCTGCATAATAGAAGAAAATTTCTGACTCATGGAATCTTCATTACTTCCCAAAATGATTTCATCAACATACACAACAATAATCAATAGTTTATCATTCTGAATTTTTGTGTATGATTTATTATCAGCAGATCCCTTAACACATATTTCATTAAATTTGGAAGCTTTCTGTCGATCTAGAATTTAGAAATTTTAACTAGTTTAAGTTTTTTCAAAATGTGGAATTATAAAATCACTTAGTTTACTAATTTTAATGTAGATATTCATCATTTTTGGTGAAAATTTTGTCATGGTAAAGTATATAGAACAAATTTATATAAACTTGCAAAAACAAATATTTCACATCTTAATCTTGGTGTCCTTACATTATCTCTTTTAATGTTTTTTATGGTTTGTACTAAAAGCTAAGTTTGTTAATGTTATCTTATGAAAATAATGTTGTGTATGTTACTATTATTAACTTTATGAAAAGAATGTTTTGTATGTTACTATGATTAACTTTATGAAAATAATGTTTTGTATGTTACTATTACTAACCCATTTAATTATAATTTGATATAGTAAATATCATGTATGTTTTAAATTGTGATTATTACTAAGACAAGGTTGGCACAATTTAAAATTCTATTGCCTTTGCAACACTAGTAATATGGTTGAAGATGAAAAACCATCTTAGAACATCCACTTTATACTCAAATTTGGATTTAAATTTCAAAATATTTGTGGCACTACTAACCTTCTTGATCTTTTAAATAAACAAAATTATGATGATCTTGAAACACTTATTTTAATGCTTTTTTAGCATAATAATAAAATTCTTAAGAATTTAAAGTAATATCTTTATGGCTTCTTATATACCATATTATTTGGTCTTAGTGGATGATAATCATCATTATCACCATCATCATTACATACTATTGTAGGAAGTTTGAACCATTTTAAAGTTGACATGAGAAAATATTTTTTTATGATCAATTTAAATGTTGAATGAGAGTTGTAGTATAATTTATTTATTATTTATTATTTATTTTTTTGTGTGAAAAACTAACTTAATTGAGATTGACTTGATGAATAATAGATTAATATGCAAGATATATATTAATTATAAAGTTATTTAATGACAAATTATCATAGTAATGTGTCCAATATATACCAGCATAGATCCACCTTAAATACAGATTTAACATGAGCCTAGAGAGATTAGAGAGATTAAATGTTGAATGACAATAGTAATATCATTGATTTTATTTATTATTTGTACTTTTGTGTTAAAAACTATTGTTTTTAAGACCAACTTTAGAAGATGTTGTTTTTAAGTGCATTATTGAATTTGATTATGCATATTTGATATGGTGAGAAGTCATGTTGGTCAAGCAAAGCTTTGAAAACTTAAATATTTTATGGCACTGTCAGTTGTATCACCACGTGATTACATTGAAATACTAAATAATATAATTATATTGAAATAATAAATAATATAAAACTCCAAAAATAATATTAAGAGAATAGTTGATATACAACAAATATTGAAAAGTGTGTCTGAATGTGTATTAATAGATCTTTCAAAAAAAAAAAATATAGTCGAACTTACACATCTCCTCATACTAAGTTGTAGACTGAGCCTCGTCTCTCGACTCAATTACTAATCATTTTAATTATCAAAATCAATCATGAATTAGAATAGTAACAAAGTAATACAATATGATTATTTTCAAATCCAAGAGGAAAGAGCGAAAATTGACTAAACTATTTATTAAAAAATGTTTAGTTTTTATTCCTAGAGTGTTTAAGGATATTATATTGAAAAGAACATATCGACATTCATCTAAAACTTAGATTCCTTACATTATTTCTATTATCATTAATATTTATATTAATGTATTAAATTTGACTCGTGAATAATAGATTTTGTAAAAATATTCTTACCTATAAAGTTATTTAACAATATATGAATATTGTGTTTCTTACTATTATTAACCATTTTAAATTGACACTAACTACTTTTCCTCTGTCGAGTACAAATTTATTATGCTAGTACAATGTTGGCACCACTTCAAAGTCTATAAGAGGAAATATTTTATAAGTCTAGTTGTGTTGTTCAATGATCAAAATCATTTTTTTTATAAATTAGAGTGCAACAAAAAAACAAATTTGATTTAGATCAATTATAATAAGGAATATTAAGGAAAACTCACTTCAAACATTATTACAAATGTCTAACATTTTTTCATTAAGTGTTTAAATGGTTTATATTAAATAGAATACTAATTAGCTACTCCATTATTGTTTTAATAGACCAAGTTTAGAAGAAGTTGTTTTTAAGTGCATTATTGAATTTGATTATTCATATTTGATATGGTGACAAGTCATGTTGGTCAAACAAAGCTTTGAAAACTTAAATATTTTATGGCACAGTCATGTCATTGGTATCACCACATGATTACAATGAAATACTAAATAATATAAAACTCCTCCAAAAATAATATGAAGAGAATATTTGATATACAACATATATTGAAAAGTGTGTTTGAATGCATATTAAAAGATCCTTAAAAAAAAAATCACATTCATGAATCATATAAACCTAATCTTAAGATATTCGCCCAAGTAGGTCAAGAACAGCTTCTAGACCATATTTATCTATCTTGGTCTTCTTGCAATGTTCTTTCTTTGGCATCCATGCCCAAACTATGGTATTAATTGGAATAGAGCCAAGTTCTGTGTCATCAAGATTTGGTATCCAATATTGCTCTAAAAATTTTCCATTGTATTTCCCTGAAATAGGCTTCCACCAATCAACCTTTACATGAAGATTCTCACTTTCATTATCCATAAATATATCTGAGATGGATTTTTCCATCCAAATCATCTCTCCTGCATCCTCGTTTCCTGATCTAACTAGCAACATCTTTCCTTTCTGGACATCAATCTTTGGATTGAATGTTGGCTTTGTCCTGTTGCATTTGGGTCCAACATATACAGGTTCATCTACTGCATTATCAAAATCTTCATCCACAATACTTGAGATTACATGGAGTGCATTACGATCAAGATCAAAAACATGCCTTGTCTTGGGCCAAAAATCCTCAAAAGATGAATCACTTCCATCTATTATTCTATGATCATTATAGATTCCATCTAATGTATCAAGAACTCTTTCCTAATACACTACTTTATTTTTCCATTCCTCTGTAACAATTAGTGAATCTTCATTCCTGATAATGTCTTTCCACATTTTTATGTATGATGTTATCCCTTCCTTTAGTTCTTTGAAATAGGCATCATTATTTTTGGAATCTAAGAAAGATGGGTTCCCTATGGGAATTATAGGTCGACCTTCATCATCTATATTCCATAACTCAATTGGGTCTGACCACTCAATATCTCTAATGGATTCTTTGTACCTTAGTACTGGAATATCATTTATTATAATAAATTGGAAGTATTGAACATTAAGATGTCCAACTAGTGCATTTTTTCCCTCCTTGATGTATCCGTTAAGGAAACTTTTCAAGTCATAGACCTTGCCAATAAGTGTAGGTGGAAACACGGTTTTCTTCAATTTTGCGATATGTATCCATCATTTCAGGTAAAGAATATATATCTTTACTTTTTAGGTTGGAAGACATTCTTCTATAAGTTACATCGATGTCTTCATGGGTGTGCCCCAAAGGCAAGAATCCAACCTCAATAGTGATGAAGACACCAAGTGTAGTTAAAAGTGATAAAAACATGAAAGATAGTGATTCTTATTATCACTTGCTACATTGTCCAACTGTAACAACAAATGTGGAGGAAGAGCTTTAAAATCAACATTTTGGCTCTTTGATCTTCCATGAGATATAAAATCATCCTTTTAAACTTGACACTTTGAGTAAATAGAGGTGTCAGGTAATGCATTAGTAAGTGGGTTTCTTGAAATTCCACTCTCATAAAGTAGATCACCATACATATCAATTTATGGGTCTTCAAGGTCCCTTAAGCACTTTTCAAGGGATGTAATAGTAAATTGTGATCCCATGTGTACAAATGCTAGGGAGAAATGACCAAAACCTCCTGTGTTATGCCCATGTGTTAGCATACCTATCAATGACACACCTAAATTTGTTCCTACAATAGATTTTGATTTGAAACAATGTTACCGATGAAATAGGTAACTTGACCTCAAAACGGGAACTCTAGCTCAAAAAGACTAAAAAAACATGAAAACACACCCCAAAAACAAAAAAAGTGTATTCCAGAATGCACTTGTTTTTTTTTGAAGGTCAATTTTCAACATTTTCTAAAATTATGCTAAAAAAAAAATTGTTTGTTGAAAAAAAGATTGAAAAAACACCCCAAAAAAAAAAGTGCGTCTTCCAGAACGCACTTCGTTTTTTTTTAAGGTCAAATTTCAACATTTTATAAAATTATGGTAAAAACAAAATTGTTTCTTGAAAAAGGGATTGAAAAAACACCCTCAAAACAAAACCAGTTGATGCTGGAATAACAAAAAAAAAATTGTGTCATACTTTTGGCATTTTTAAAAATAGAAGTAACATTTTTTAATTTTTAAAATTCAAACATTAAAAAATAACCTAAAATTTAAGAAAATAAATAAATTTAAAAGCTTAAACTTTAAAAATATATGAAAAATAAAATAAAAATAAAAACAAAGTAAAAATTTTAATTCAATCATTAAAAAAAACCTAAAATTTAAGGAAAAAAAAATTAAAAAATAAACCAAAAAAAAATTAAGATTAAAATTTAAAAAAATATAGAAATTAAAAAATAAAAATAAAAACAAAATAAAAATATTAAATTAAAAAAAAAAAAACAAGTTAAAAAAAGAAGGAAACTGTAAAAAATAAAATATAGAAATTAAATTTAAAAAAGAAAAAGAAAATACTTAATAAATTTAAAAAAAAGAAAAAAAAAAAGAAAACAAATAATTAAATTTAAGGAAATATATTAAATTTTAATAAATTTAAAAATTCAAAATTTAAAAAAAAAACACTATTCAAATTAAAAGGAAAAAAAAGAAAAATTAATTAAAAATAAAAAATAAAAATAAAATACAATGAAAATATCAAATTTAAAACAATATATATTAAAAAAACAAATAAACTATAAAAAATAAATTAAATTTAAATTATAAAAAATAAAATATATATATATGAACTTAAATTAAAATAGGTATATACATCAAATTTTATTAAATTAAAAAAAAAAGGTTAATATTAAAATAACAAATTAAATTTAAAAACAAAAATATTAAATTTTAATAAATAAATGAATAAACAAAAAAAAATTTGAAAGAAAAAATAAATTTTAAATATAAAAGAATTTTTTTTTATGTAATTAACAAAAAAAAAAAAAAAGAGTAAAACATTTAAAAAAAATATTAAATCGAAATAAATTAAAAAATATATATATAAAATTTATTGAATTTTATAAAATTATATTAAAAAACTAAACATAAAAGTTAATAACAAAGAAAAATTATAAAATTAAAAAAAAAAAAATCAATTAAATAATAAAATTGGGCAAAATTTAATAAAAATTATTAAAAATAATAATAATAATAATAAATTTAAAACAAAAAATAATAAAATTAAAAAAAATTAAAACAAAACGAATTTTATTTTAAATAATTAAAAAATATATATATATTTTGAAATTAAAAATAAAATAAAATAAAAAAAAAGAAAAAAAAATTATATTTTGAAATTTAAAAAAAATTTAAAAAAAAAAAAAAACAATTAAAAAAAAAAACAATTTAAAAAAAAATCGATTAAAAAGAGGTAGCGACGCCATTGAGCGGGCGGCAGAGCGACGCCAGGGCGACCGATGACCTCTGGAAGCCCCACACGGTATTGGGCGAGTTCGAAATCGGCCTGCTGCAGGAAATCATCGAGGCTTTCCTTGTCGAAGTAGAGCCAGGCCCGGCCATCCCGGTAGCCATGGCCGACCCGCGTAGCCAGGCGGCCTGTGTAGCCGCCGGTAAGTGACGCCCGGCAACCAGTGACCTCGACCCAGTAGTGAGCCGGATAAACCTCGTAGTAAAGGCGGAAGTGACAGGCCGCCCCGTGTAGCCAGTAGGCATTGCCCCTTTTTAATGATGTTTGCGTTTTTGATATTTTCGTACACAGTGTACACCCAGAATATTCTCGCCCGTGGCGGGAAGCGGTAAAACTGCCGAGCATGGCAAATCGTGAGCAACGCCCTTTTTGTCGATGTTTTTGAATTTTTTTAAATTGTTTTTTAATTTTTTTAAATTTTTTTTAAATTTCAAAATATAATTTTTTAATTTTTTTATAATTTAATATTTTCTTAAAATAAAGTCGTTTTTTTTTTTTAAATATATATGTACATCTATTTTTTATTTGATTTTTTTTATTTTTTATTTTTTTTTTTATTTTTAATATTTTTATTTTTATTTGATTTTTTTTTTAAATTTTTGAATTTCAAAAAGTTTAAAATTATTTTTTTAATTCAATTTTTTATTTCAAATTCAATTTGTTTAATTCTTTTTTATATTTAATATTATAGAATAATTATTTTTTTTAATTTAAAATTTAAAATTTATTTATTAAAATTTTTAAATTTTAATTTAATTTAATTGTTTTTCTTAATTTTTTTGTTTATTTAGTTTTTTATTTTAAAAATCTGTAAATGGTTTCACTAAAAAAAAAAAAAAAACACTAGATTTATGTATATTTGTTTTTTAATTATTTGCACGTGGTTTTTTTCATTTTTTTTGTTTTTTAATGATAGGTTTTTTTTTTTTTTTTTTTTTTTTTGTAAATTTTAAAATTTTTTTTTTCTAAATTTTAATTTTGTAATTTTAATTATTTTAAATTTTTTTTTTTAAAATATATATATATTTTTTAATATATTGTTTTTTTTAATAAGTTAGAAAAAAATGTTTTTGATTTTTTTTTTTTTTTTTAACTTTTTGGTCAATTTTTGTTTTTTTTCTTTAAATTATGTGTTTTTTCCTCCAAATTTTGTCATTTCCTTTGATATAATTTTCAAATATTTTTGTTTTTTTTTAATTATTTTTGTTTAAATTTTTTTTTTTTATGAGCTATTTTTGTTTTTTTTTACATTTTTATTGGTTTTTTTGTTGTTTTTATATATTTTTTTTAATCTAAGTTTTGTGTTTTATTACCAACATGAAAATCACCACTCTTAAAAAAAAGGTTGATGCAGCATCAATACGTTTCAAAATTAGCATGAAAATCACTGCTCTAAAAAAAAGTTGATGCGACATCAATACATTTCAAAAATTAGCATGAAAATCAATAAAAAAAGGTTGATGCGTATACGATACGTTTCCAAAATAGCATGAAAATCACGGCTCTTAAAAAAAAAAATAAAAAAATTGATCTTTGCATCATGCAGCTTACCCAAAGAATGTATGAAAATCACTAACATTTTAAAACAAATATTCATACTTCATAAATAAAAATTTTAGAGTGTAAAAAATGTGCACCAAAAAAAAAATGGTGATTCTGCATCACCACTTTTCAAAATCGGGTGCTTTTTATGCTACCAAAAAAAAGTAGGTAACATTGCGGTTACCTATTTCATCGGTAACATTGTTTTGACACGTAGCCTTGGGATTGAAGTCTTTTTTTTATCCATTTTATCATGGATAACACTCAAATACTCCTTTGGAAACTGCTCTGACATAATTCTATGGGCATAGTAGTGATATCTTCCACACACAACAATCTTGTTATGTTTGTTTAGCCTACCTCGTGCTTTTTCTTCCATCTCTTTTGTAGTCGCTGACTTCATCTGTGCTTTCAACACAATACATTCACCGCATTTAATGAAGTTGGTGTTCTTTTAAAATGCCACATCTTGAAACTTAGTATTCCATATCTTGCTCATTGTTGACTGTGATATTGATGGGAAATTGAGCTTTTGAAGAGCCTCATTGATCTCTTTTAACAGAGAATTTCCTGTGTAAGTCGAAGGAAGCAATATGAAAGGAGAAGATGTTTCATCTTCTTCAACTTGACGTGTTTGGTTTGGTGAAAAATCTGAATTATCCATTACAATTTTGTGCAATATTTCGATGGATGCCACGATGTGTCGTCGTGCTTTGCATGTGTTGGTGTTACCATGAATAGCTTTGATCTGTCCATTTTGGAGATATTGTTGGTAGTTACAGAATGTGCTTTGAGGAACCTTATGTATTTTATACCATGCTTTCTTACAAATAATATTCCCATTAAATCTCATTTACTTTACATTACTAGAAATAGGTGGTAGGCCATGGCCATGGCTCCTTGACATGACTGTGTTTGACGTGAGTGAATTCAAGACAAATTCCCTAATACCATTTTTATTTATTTGTCTCATGCCCCTTCTAGCACCTGCAATGGCCTTCCTATCCATATTTTGAAGACAATCTTTTGTACAACATACATCTGCAGCCAAAAGTCCAATTTCTTTCTCTTCATCTATATTTGTTTGACATTTTGCAATTTTTGTTGTAGCCATAACTTGTTTATTCCTTTTATATGGCCTTGTTACATGCATATCAATTGAGTTTATATCTTTTTCATTACAAATATTCCCATCCCATTTGTTTAAGGGATTTGTGTCTTCTATAACATCCCATAACACCATTTCCTTGGTTGGCTCCTTGAACTTTTACTTAACCCTTAATATCACACCTTTGTCATCCACCAACTTATTTATTGGCCATCTAACCAAACAATGTATAGAATTATCCCCAATGCTTCATATTTCACAATTTCCATCTATCTCTTCCAAAAAAACACCAAAGTCCATTTCTCCTACTGTTTCACCTTCAAGAATGTCATCCTCGCAAACATTAACTAGCATTCCTTTGGCAATGCACATGCTAGTTCCCATGCATTCATGTGTAAGAGAAACCTTTTTACATATCAATTTAACCATATCTTGGGGGATATTTATGGCATGATCATGACAGTGAGGTTCCAAATCTGATTTTGGCCAAATCTCATAAGATTCCAATACACCCCTTAGTATATGCTCAAATCATGTTGGATGTGGTAGAGCAACATAATTCTTTAAAACCTTCTCAATTTTAACCACTATGCATCCTCTCTTTACCATATTTCCATGCACTTTATGCCCAAGATTTGTATTGAATATGGAGCCCTTACCAACCTCCATTCCATGTTGCAGAAGATCTACCTTTTCTCCAATAGAAAATGTAGAAGAAACATTTGCACCTATAGACGAATGTAAATAAGGTTAGTATTTACTCAAAAAAAAGTATTATACTATCAATAATATTTGAACACATGCTTAAATATTTTGATTTACCTATGTTGTGCCTCAAATGTTTGATCTTCCATGGATGTATGCTCCCTTCATCAACATCCTCAATCAAATGTGTTTGAGTGACATCAATTATCAAAATTACAACATAACATGCATGAACCCTTTCTCCGACAGAATAAGTTCCAGACTCTGTAGATTCGACCTTTCCTAGCCCAACGACTTGATAATTAATAAGGAGATCAACATAGTCCCCTTTTGCTATATTTTCCATTTTAGCTTGTACCAATTATGTAACAACAATTAAACTATAAATTGTAATTAAAAGGCTGAACCATGTAACGTGTGATTTTATATTTTCGCAAAAACACACAACTTTCAAAAAGTAATATATATGCAATAATTTAAAAATTATGGTAGTCATATTGTATGTAATGAAACATTGTTCCCCACCATCTAGTGCCTACTACCAAAAAATTACTTTACATGTAAATTACAAAAAAAAACATATATGAAGACCATGCAATGAGAGATGTAGATAGTGACATAGAATGACAAATATAAGCTCATATCAAACCACCAAGTTCCTATTTAACTTCAGAAATGACACTTGTAGTCTTAATGCATGTGTATGAATAATGATCATAAGAAATTTGTAGAAGTTGAAGAACCAAAACATGGTCCATTGAAAAATCTAAGAAATTCCAAGATTGATGCTACATAAGATGTCTAAAAGCCCCATGAAAAGGATAAATTATTTTTTCACTTAGTGAGGATGTTTGATGTTTGAACTTGATAATCAAAAGCCAAACTAGAGGTTTTCTTCCAAATAAAAGTTTTGAATGACAAATATAAGCTCATATCAAACCACCAAGTTCCTATTTAAATTCAAAAATGACACATGTAGTCTTAAATCCTGTGTATGAATAATGATCATAAGAAATTTGTAGAAGTTGAAGAACCAAAACATGGTCCATTGTAAAATCTAAGAAACTCCGAGATTGATGCTACATAAGATGTCTAAAAGCCCCATGAAAAGGAGAAATTATATCCCCTTAGAGAGGATGTTTGATGTTTGAACTTGATAATCAAAAGGCAAACTAGAGGTTTCCTTCCAAATAAAAGTTTCGGTACTGTAAATACTAAATAATTCTCATTTTTATTCTAAAAGAAAAGAAATTGAATTTTACAAATCTTTAGTTCCAAGTTAGAACTCCCTACCTATACTCATTAAGGACATACTATTGAGGATGAATACAAAGGGATGTTAACTTTAGGTCCTCAAAAAGTGTAGATTTGAGTTTTCCTAGATTTTTATGTTGATGAGGAAGAGTCTTATCTTATGCATCCAAACATTAGTGAAATTGTTTTTGGAAGTTCATAACTATACAACAAAATAGAGACAAAAACAATACATGTCAAAAAATTATGCTTGCTACTTTAAGTTGCATAGATTTGCATTGGAAGCAAAATTTAGAAAACCTCAATAATACGTTTATTCATAAACTTCAAAATTATACAAAGATCACATTATTCTCCATGGATCAAATAATTATGATTGGATTATTGTGTTTGTGCCAAAAGGAAATCTATACCATTATCTTTCCTTCCAACTCAAGCACAAATGTAGTGCCAACAACAACATATATCTATATAAAATTCTTTTGCACTATCATTGATCTCCATAAATTGTTCCAAATTCAATAAAAGGGCACATCAAAAGCTATAACTCTAACCATTGTGATTATTGAGACAATGTCACCCCTAGAGCATTGGTTGCATAAGTGTAATAGTGTCTAGAAGAAAGCTAGTAATCACTAGGTATCCTTCTTGCATAATCACAAATGCATTTCCAAGAATAATTTCAGAGCACTAACCTTGGTGAGGGTGAAATCTTGATATTTTTCCTTTTGGAACAAGAACAAATAAATCTAGTGCATTTTATAACTCCTTCTAACACAAATAAAAGCACATTTCCAACAATAATGTTGCATTGCGAGAAAAAAATCAAGGGATGCAAGATTTACTTCTATCACAAACACAAACACATTTTCAACAATAACATTGTAGGATGAAGGAAATTTAACAGATTATAACCCTCCTTCTAGCACAACAACATAAATATTTCTAATAACAACATTACATTATGAAGGAAATATAATGTGTGCTAGCTTTCCTTCTATCACAAGTAGAACCCCATTTCGAGCAACAACATTGCACCTTAAATGAAAGCTAACAATCAATATCATTCCTTCTACTACAAACATAAGCATATTGCTAGAAGCAATGTTACACGGTCAAATAAACCTAGCACATTCTAGATTCCCTTCTAGCACATTGCTAACAACAATTTTGTAAGGCATTTGAAATCCACCACATGCTAAATATTCTAGCCTAAATAGAAGCAGTTTACTCACAAAAAAATTGCAAAGTAAAAGAAATCTTACACATTCTAGAGTTTCTTCTAGCAAAAACAAAATCACATTGCCAAAAACAACATTGCAGGGTGGAAGATATATAACCTATATTTCATTTACTTCTAGCACATTGCCAACAATAACATTGTAGTAAATCAAATGCATGATAGAATTCCTTCTAGCACAAGCACAAGTACATTTCCAACAATATTGCATTGCAAAAGAAATACAATGCAGGTTATATTTCATCCTAGCACAAATACAAGCAAGCAGGTTTCCAACAACAATATTGCATCGCGAAACAAATCTATTGCATACTATATTTTATTCTAGTACAAACATAAGCACGTTTCTAACACCAATATTTCATTGCAAAAAAAATTAGGTGCATGCTAGAATTCCTCCCACAATACACAAACATAATGTCAACATCATAATTGTAGGGTAAATGAAATTTAAATCATGGTAGATTTTCTTCTATCACAAACATAAGCATATTTCCAATGACAATATTGCAAGGTGAATTAGATCTGACATGCTATTTGTACTTTTATCTCAAACATAAACATGTCACTAATAACAACATTGCAAGGTGAATGAAATCTAACACATGCTAGATTTCCTTCTCTCCCAAACAAAAGCACATAAAAATATTGTAGGGTGAAAGAAACATATCGCATATTAGATTTTCTTCTAGAACAAACAAGCATATTGTCAGAAATACCTTATGCAAGACAAAAGAAATCTGGTGTGATAGATTTCCTTATAGCACAAACACAAACACATAACATTGTAAGGCTTAATAATCTAGAGCATGCCATATTTTGTTATAGCATGAACACAAACATATTACCAACAACATTCTAGGGCAAAATAAATCTAGCACATGCTATATTTCCTTTTAGCACAATCACAAACACATTGCCAATAACATCATTCTGGTGAAGGAAATATGGTGCATACTAGATTTCCTTCTAGCACAAACAAATGAATTTCCAACAACAACATTGCAATGCAAAAGAAATCTAGTGCACACTAGATTTACTTCTAATGCATAGACAAACACATTGTCAATAAACTCATATAAGGGTGAAAGAAATCTAATGTATGCTAGATTTGTTTCTAGCACAAACACAAACACATTACATCATTTCTAGATAAAAGAAATCTAGCACATGGTAGATTTACTTCTAGCGCAAACAAAATCATATTGTCAACAACCACAATGCGGTGAAAAATAAATCTAGCACATGCTAGATTTCTTTCGAGCCAAAATTGAAGCATGTTGGCAATAAAAACATTGCAAGGTGAAGAAAATATAACACGTGTTAGATTTACGAATAGCACAAGCACACAACAACTTCTATCACAAACACAAGAACATTTCCAATAACAACAACACAAGGTAAAAGAAATTTAATGCATGTTAGCTTTACATGTAGAAAAAATACAAGCATACTACCAACAACAACATTTCATGCCAAAAGAAACCTAACACATGTTATATTTCCTTCTAACACAAACACAAGGACATTGCAAAGGTGAAGGAAATCTAACACGTGCTAGATTTCCTTTTATAATAAACAACCAAATTGACAACAACAATATTGTAGAGCAAAAGAGATCTAGCACAACTTCTAGCCCAAACACAAGCACATTTCCAATAACATTCCCAAGGTGAAGGAAATCTAACACGTGCTAGATTTCCTTCTATCATAAATAACCGAATAGACAACAACAATATTGCAAAGAAAAAGAAATCTAGCATAGTTTCTAGCCCAAACACAAGCATTTTTCCAATAACAACATTACAAGGTGAAAGAAATTTAACCAGTGTTAGCTTTACATGTAGCACAAATACAAGCATACTACCAACAACAACATTGCATGCCAAAAGAAATCTAGTGCGTGCTATATTTCATTTTAACACAAGCACAAGCACATTGCTAATAAGAACATTACAAGGTGAAGGAACTCTAACACATGTTAGATTTCATTCTATCATAAACAACTAGATTACGAACAATAACATTGCATTGTGAAAATTCCTTCTAGCATGTCAATAAAAATATTGCAAGGTGGAAAAAATGTAAGGTGTGCTAGTGTTGGAAATATTGAGAGAGGGGTTGAATCAATATTTCTTTACAATTTTTATATTATGCCAGTTAAAATCACTCATTAAACCAAAACACAAGATGTGCAACTAAAAAATAATTTTATTAATGAATTTGAGGAATCTAAAAACCCAAGCTCCAACTTGTACAACAAAGTCCTTAACTCCTTCAAGGCTTGAACCCTGAATGAGGACTCTAATATTCAACTACAAATCCAAGCTCCAACCTTGTACGACAACTCCAATCCTCTACAAATCCAACCCTCTCAGTTTGCTTCAATTCCTTAAGGTGACTCAATAGTGCTTCAAGCCTCCATCAAAAACTCCAAATACTTCTAAAAAATGTATCCAAGATAGGTTTGGAAAGTGCTCTCAAATCTACCTCTACAAAAACTTCATGTCTACTTTAGCAAAACTTTTATGGTTGCACCAACAAAACATTTCTTCGAGTGTTGATCTTCAATTATGCTCCAAGGATGACTACTCCAATAAAACAAGTCTTTAAGTGTTGGTCTTCCACAATACTCCAAGGGTGATTGCTTCAACAAAACAACTCTTCAAGTGTTGGTCTTCAACTATGCTTCAAGAGTCAACAAAGGCTTGAAGAATGCTCAATTAATGTCATCATCAATGCACTCTACTGTCAACTCAAAAGATGCTCAAAGTATGTTATCATTTTATCATTCAATGAAGGTGTCTTCTATGCTCTTCATGTGTGCTTGAAATAATTTCCTTCGATCTATAAGGATTACTTTAATGTTGTTTCAAATCTGACTTGATATGTTGATCAAGCCTCTCAAGGTGTAATATTAACAGTGATAACTGTTAATGGAAAAATTAACAGTGATAACAAAAACATGCAATAAACCCAACACAAATATTTTTCAGCAAATGCCCATAAAACAAAAATGCTCCAAACACACCAAAATGGGAAAATTTTATTATAACATATTGTTGGAGTACAACATAAAAAAAATGTGCACCTTGGCTTTCACAAGGCAAGCTACAAGCCTCTAGTGGATGTTTTATCAATGCCAAACTGTTGCTGGAATTTTCCCTCTAAAAATTTGCACTGACCTTGTGATTTTTTCATTTTTGGTTGTGTTGATACCCTGATTAGCCCCTTCCTAACTGTGAAAATTTATGAATATTACTTATGCAGAAACCCTATTGTTAAATTACGATTTAATTCTCCTACTTATACAAGTTATTAATCTGAAATGTTCATCATTAACATCGAAGTAAACACTTTAACGGCCTACATAGATCCAAATCTAAATTGAATATATGCACATAGACAAAGTGACACACAAGATTTTCTGGACAAGTGTCCTCGAAAAAACCTAATGCAGGGAAACTGATCTTCTAGTTGCTAGCGGATTTTTATTATTATGTAGATTCTAAGTACAAAAATTTTGGGCACCTTATTGGTTAACCCGAAAGAGAAAAAATATGTAGCAATACCTTGGTTTCAGGGACGGAAAACTGGATTGATTCACACCCTCAAATGGGATTTACAGAACTCAACCCTTTTCTGTCTTCAGAAACCCCAGCGTAGCTCTGAAGCCCTTTGTGTCAGCTCTGCTAGCCTGCATGTGCCTCTGCATTGCTCAGGAGAGGCCTGCGTAACCCCATACTAGGTTACGTTGACCCTGTGTTGCCGTAGTTGGGCCTGCATAAGCCTTGATGGCCTCCTGTTGCCTCTGCACTGCACTTTCTGGGCCTGCAAAGCACCTGTGTAGCATTGAGCCCTCTGCATTGTGCAGTTGTTGCTCCCTCTGCATTGCTTTGAATGCTGCTTCTCTGCCTCTTTCTGACTCTTGGCTTGGGATTAGATCATCCCTCTCAGAAATACTACCCCTTGCTGCGGCTGAAACACTTCTGGAAATTCTTAGCAAACCACACCCTAGAATTCCAGCTTAGTCTTAGTGCTCTGCCTCCGTGTGTGTTCTCCAATTGACCCCAAGCCTTTCCTTTATACTTTTCTCGTTGGGAAACTAACAGTTGTGATCTAATCTTGAATTGACGACTACAATTAAAGAAAGCTTAATTCGTGTGACTTAAGTAATCTCCATCACATGTTTAAATTAACTACCTTTAATCTTCTAATTTTCCTAATTAGACTTAAGGTCCTTAATTAAAAATATTAATTAATTAATTATCTCTTAAACTGGATGGAATTTCTCAAATCCCTTTCTGGGTCTCGGAGATCTCATGTACTCTAGTCCCTCCACAAAGTTTGGGAGCTAGAGCACATCTGATGCTACCCCAACACTCAAAAATCTCAACATTGACTACTCAGAGAATTATGATAAATTAGACATGGAATCCTTGTCAAAAACCCAAAAAAACCAAGAAAGGGTTTGCCCTGGTTTTGATGCTCAAAAAATGGCCCCAAATTGCTTGACCCTCCTCTAAGTGCAGAAAAACTAGAACTGTGACTAATGTTGGAATGAATGCCCCAAAATGGCTGGAAAATTCTTCTCAATTGCACCCCAAACCAAACCCAAGAAACCCAGCTCTCAAAATCCCTTCACAAACCACCCCAAATTTGTGCCTCCACAATGATTGCGCAGCTTCTGGGTAGGATGACGTAGTTTCTCCTCCGGAAAATCAGTTTGATGTGGCCTCTTGAATGCGTCTCAGTTGCCGACAAAACCATACCACATGTGTGGCCCTCTATCCAACTCCTGAAACTTATGAAGAATCCTTCCTAGGGTGGTACTCAGAGTCCATCGAAGAAAGGTTGAGCTTCCTCCTTGGGAAACTCTTTTGTTGAACAACACTATGTAACTCTGCTAAACAACTAGAGAAACACTTCAATTGTTAAATTATCAAAAGGCCTCAAATGTTGCTTCCTCTCTCCTATTTATAATTTATGTTCATTTCCTCCATGTGGGCCCCTCACTAAGCAATTCAAACCTCTTCCCTTGGCCATACGATTTATCTCCCCTCAAGGAGTGTATATTAGTTGGGGAGGTGGCCCCCACATTACACCAAGGCAAACATTTCGACCCCCTTGTCCTATGTTTCCTCTCCAAAATTTTCTTAGGCCCCCAAAATTAGCAAAATGGAAAATTTGTGGTACTATTGACAAAATTATTTAGGAATGGATATTACAGTTCTCCCCTCCCAGATGTTGCTTATCCCCAAGCAACTGTAAAACTAGGTGCTGCAAACTCTGCTTGTTTTACCACGTGGCATCCTGTTATATTGTTAGCTTAGGTTAGTTACATCATTTTCCCATTAATCCATTAGAAATCTCATTAATCATAAGTGTAACTAATGAAAGAACATAAGTAATAAAAGTTGAAGATAAGCCAAGACAAAAGAACATACGAATATGGCTCAAGCTAGGGAAAAACTTCAAGATGAGGAAAATCCTTATCAATTTTTCTCATCATTAATGTCAAATGTTCAGCAGAGAGAGAATACAATACTTCAAAGTCAAAATGATTCTCAAATGAGAAGGTTTAATACCACCGCCCTTAGATAAGAGGAAGGTTCCAACAAGGTTGCAAATATGATGTTTGGTGTAGGCTCCAAGGACTTGTGCCTTCTCTGCAATTCTAGCAAGACTAACTAGGGCATAAACACAGTGAGCAACTACCCCATTCGCAACCTTAAATACCTTTACTAGACTGCAGATTACCTTCAACCATAATCTTCAAATGCTCGTAGCCCGTAAGCCTTCTTATAAGCTTCAAAACCCACTACATAGCCTCATGATAAAGCAGCCCTGACTGTGGCTTTCTTGCTGTAGGTTCTCGACCTCCAGGACAGGGTTATTAAGCCATGTGGCCTAGCTGTAGCTGACCCAAAATAATGCAGATGGCTTCAAGGAGAATGACACCTTCACAACAATCCCAAACTGTCATCAAAATCACCCTTAACAGGTGTGACTTCTATCTACTTGAACTCAGACCTGTGACGAAGATAAAATTCCCAAGACAAATCATAAATGTGCCCAAACCAATCTCTTCCTCCATCCTGTGGTACTCTACCCTTGAAGATGACTAAATTGAACCCAACCTTGCCTTCATCTCCTTCATTGGAAATCACCTTGCAGCCTTTGTGTCACCCCCTTCCAGGCTCAGCGTTCAGCCCCTGCCAAGTTTTTTTTCCTCCTTGGACCCTGAGGAACAACCTCTCAGTGCCACTTTCCAGATCTTGGCCTCCAAAACTGATCCACCAGCAAAATTTTGAAAACCCTTCCTCTTCCTCTGCGTGAGCCTACGCAGTCACTGCGTCAGCCCTCTTCCTTCAGCGCTTGCTTTGGCTAGATCTCTTTTTCCTCTCTCTGACTGATGCTCCACCAGTTGAGAAAGTCTCTTCCTCTCTAGATGTTATCTATGCCCCTCACTGCTCATATCTCTAGCTTGAATTCCTCAGCAAATCACGACTCAGCTAAACAAGCTCTGATACCATGTGAAAATTCGATTTCCCGAATACTACTACTGCAACTGATGAGACTTCTTATATTTGTTAATTACTTGAACAAATTATTTAATGTGTTCTATGGTATATACTGAAACCCATACACTATAGCCTTCACAAAATTAAACTGTGGAAAATAAATGTGCAGAAACAAGATCTAAGCAAGAGTAAATCATAGACACATGACACCGTTATTTTTGGACCAGTGTCCCCGGAAAAACCCAATGCAGGAAAATTGGTGCAACAACTGAGGGTTTGTTTATTATGCAGTAATTTTATGAGTACAAATCTATGATGGTCGAAACTAACGAATCATACAGAGGAAAACTGACAAATAAAATCTCGTGAGTAGATCCCACTCTGCCATGGGAATCCAACACTGACCTTAGCTAGAGATGAGTTGCTCTGTGCTGCCTCTATGCAATGACTGTGTCACTCTACATGGTCTCTGCGTCACAACTAAAATTTCCCTCTCTCTTTGCACTAGATCTCTCTACTAACTGGAAACGAGGCCCTTCTAGCCTCCAGAAGCTCCCTCTGGTTACTAGCACTAAACCCCGATTGTTTCCTCAACAAAAAATTGAACTCTCTCTGAAGCTTTACGGAGTCCCTGCATAGCCTCTGCGCGGTTGGCTCTGTGCTACTCTATGTGGCTTTTATTGCCTCGTCTGCTTTGCACTCTCTAGATCAGGAAACTCTTCCAACCAAAAATTATCTCTGCCCCTCTCTGCAAAAATATTCTAAATCTATTTTCCAAATGATCCATCAAGTAATTATAATCTTCTCATTGAGTATTCAAAAATCGAGATTAAATCAATGGCTAAGATTAACTTGACTTGATCTCTGACGTTTCTAGAACATTCACACTCTATTTTAATTAATATTTATTAATTATTTTAATTTCCTAAGTTTAGACTTAGGGTCTTGTTGACGGGAAAATCTGTCCGGCCAACAGCAGGGGATCTCCCCGGTAAAAGGTCCCGATTAGACCTTGAATCGTTTGGAATAGGGATCCTGTCTGGGGTGTGGGTTCGGCTACCGCTAATTTCTCCTTTCTTTGGGTCTCGCTTAAACTCTATAAAACAGTGGATACACACCTAATCAAATGATACAAGACATATGATTGATGCATTAAATGTATAGATAACACTATGACTAGCAAGAGGAAATAATAAAGCATGAAGACCGAAGGAAGTGTTGTTAATAGCACCTCATTAGGGTCATGCCTGTAAAATGTTCTGACCATAAAAGAAACGATTCCTCATGGCAAGAACACCTTCACCTCCTAAAATTTTTAAATGATAACACAAATGCTAATAGACAAACCCATTAGCGTTCGTTAAGAAAGTGAAATGAACTCAACCACCATTAACATACTCAGCAAACTGTTATGCAACTGTGATATGAATTGAAGATGCAGTTCCCTTAATCTAAAGATGTTCAGAAACTGAAAATATAATACTCAATAGTGCTCATACATAAGACAACACCAGATCCACAAAGGGATTTTTCAAAATTCTTGTATTCGTGCTCAAATGTATCATCCAGATAATACAATGTACTTAGCTCGAGTCCCAAACAAAAGATCTTCAACAAGTTCCTGAAGGAAGTATTTATAGAGCAAAACTTGCCCTTTGGGGTCCCTGAATTTTCAGCTTCCCGACGATTGGGCTGCCTTGCGACCCAGTCTTAGACCATCAGCAACCTGCGACCTCGGCAGATATGTGACCTGTGACCTCGGCAGATATGTGACCTGCGACCTTGGCAAATATGTGACCTGTGACCTCGGAAAATATGCGACCTGTGACCTTGGTAAATTTGTGACCTACGACCTCGATAGATGTGCGACCTGCAATGTAAGTAAATTTGCGACTTGTGACCTTGGCAGATATGCGACCTGCGACCTTGGCAGATATGCAACCTGCGACCTCATCAAATATGCGAACTGTGACCTCGGCAGATATGCGACCTGCGACCTCGACAAATATGCGACCTGCAACCTTGGGCAGATCAGCGACTTGTGGCCTTCTTGGGCTATCGTTGGATTTTAAAGCAATATTCTTTAACCCGCATCCTTGATTTGAAAACAGGCCCTCTTGCTTGCTGGGAAAACTCCAACTCATCATGCAAACCAATAACTTCCACCCGCAGTCACATAGCTTAGGTTACACATCTTCATGATCTAACGTCGATACTAAGAGCATGTTTGAATAATTGCAAGAATGAAAATAGTAAACTTAGACCCCTCTGTGGTCACATGTGGGGCTACTGAATCATCAGAGAGAATGGCTATGGTAAGCTTCCTCTGTGCCCTTTCCCCGTCAGGATCATAATCTTTCCCATGCACAAAGTTCTCTTCAAATCTTGGATTGAATTGCTTGATAGACATGGGCTTCTACATCCGCATCCTCAATGGTTGCCGTAGACTTTGTGCTCATCAATTTGCCCATTTATTAGGGAAGCAATACTTGTCATCTTCAATCAGAGAGTCTCAGGTGTCTTATTTTCTTGACTATATCATGCAATAGGCATACAAGGATGCAAATGCTTCAGGGAACAAAACAATGTCATGATATATGTTTACAAAACCTCTCAACATTTCTGATACAGAAAGAAGTATGCCAACCCTGTATATGTTTGAGTCAAAGGGAGGTGCATCATCATTAGTCTCCATGATCATAGCGAAAACCAAAGGTTGAGGTAAAACGGATACCCCACTTGAAAGACGCAGCCAAAGTCCATACTCTTGATGCTCCAGCAAAAGGGTAGGGCATTTCACTTCAAGGCTCTGCTTAGTATCTAACACGGACATCAACAGGGCTTGCGAAAAATTGAAAGTCTCAATACACAATCTTCGAGCATATTTGTTAATTGAGAGAAGTGTGGAGCATAGGAACGTTTCAATAGCGATATCCCATCCTAAACTGATGGGGCAACGCATGCCGAAATCAAAAGAAGGAAATATTAGTGACCAAAGTCGTGGTAACAACAGTGTCTTCATAGATGGCCACCTGCTGCTTTTGTCTTGGTTCGTAAGATCTCCGGACAACTAGTCCTGAATGCGCATTAGACGTTGCCGTCCGCAAATGGCTACAAAAATATGGTATTTCAAAGCTGATCTCTATCAATAAGTTGGGCTTATTTAATCTTAGCAGCTTTTCATCTGCAAGGACAGCAACACACTGCTCCAAAACACCATAGAATACTTGAATATGAAAAATTGCATTTTTGTAACTGGGGTCACGTAGTTAGAGAATCTCCTTGGTCGCAGCTTTCCTTAGGCACACCTTTCTATGACCTTGCGACCTCGGAGGAGTCGCACAGTTGCATGGTTGCATTTCCTATCCAGAAGTGTGTACTGCGACTCAGCGACCTAGAGGGGTTGTGCGACTTCATCTTCACTTGTGTTGAGACATCAAAAGGGTCTTGGGGTCACTAACACCACCAAGTCGCACTTTGCACTTGCCTCACAGGTCTACGAATCAGCGACCTGGGCTGAACTGCGACTTACTGCTGTAACTAGAGTGCATGGGATCATTATGAGGTTTAATTGCCTGAGGATGTGAAGTCACAATTCTGGTGTGGAGGTCGCACAGCTGGAGAGTCGCACCAGTCGCGATCTCTCTTAGATGCGCTTAAATGCGACTTTGCAACTTGGCTTTCCCTCACACGTTCAAGGAGTCGCATGCGCTGTGGGCTCCCACTGATCGATTTTTTGCAATCTTTAAACTATTATAACCATTGGCATTTTCACCATATACTCCAGCCATGGCATCAGCTCATAAGGAAGGGATATGCGCCGTTAAACATACTCAGCGAACATGGGTACTGTCATTGCGTTTGGCATGCTGAGGCCATGGCGAGCGTGAGCTTCGTGAATAGTAGGTGGGGCAACCGGATTACTTCAACACCCCACAGTGATAATATCATGGGTATGCCACCTATGAGAATTTTTACAAATCGTCGTGACTCGTTTTGAATGATTGACATTCCTCTGTTATTGATATATCACACTCAATGCTCGACTGTCGAGGTTCACTTTTCACATAACCAGACTCTATCTTGATAACACTATGCCTGAGTTCGAATGCGTGACCGAAAATATCCTTTCGAACCTAGCATAGAGTGAACGTCCGCGCTGTGGGCTATTTCGAGCTAAATCTTCTTGCATCTTGCATGGTTTCCACTTGGCACTGTAATAGCAAGTATAATAAAAATAGTAAATGGGAGCTCGCCCCTCAAGTGGGACTTTTTGAAAAAATGCAAGTGCAACATCCATGCTTTTTGCACGTAATGACTATTATTAAACATGCATCTAGAAAAACCTATCGTGTCCTCCGTGAATGAATATGAGCCACGATATCATTTTTTAACCACCAGTGGGGCTATACTCGAATATGCATTGGACTACTTCCTTGCAGATTTAGTAATGAGGTCAGAACGTCGTAACATCCGTAATCAAACAAAAATCCAGGCGTTGATAGGAAATTAGGCTTTAGTCATGAAGTCAAAATATTTCTTGTTTGGCCAAGCTTTCCATCATGCTTTTCTGGAACGAAATGACTGCCATTGATCCCCTTAGTCCCATTCAAATTTTTTAGATCTTCCATGTCCAAACCCACATCCTTTCATGGTAAATCTTTCAGTTTAGTCAGATTCTTCAATGTTCGTTGTTGTGGGGCCAGTACTGACGAGCGAACAAACGATGGCAGTATGTCCAGCTTTTGAAACCTTTCTTGTATTCTTTCCTACACTTCGGTCAACGTTTCTTTCTTCCCAATGATTTCTCTTGCAGTCTTCATAATTTTTTTGCGTATTATCATAATTAAGAGTTTGTTCATGAATTTCGATCATGGTATTGTATGTTACAACATTCTACTCTATATCATTTTTTTCTGCATGAGACGGAACAAATGAATGGCTCCTCCAAAGGGCTCTGCATCTCTATACATTTTCAGAATGTTCTTATAGGTAACAACGTTAAGAAGGATGCTTGTTTTTCTCATGCTCCAGCATAATCATATCCAATATTTCCATAAACATCAATCATGATATTGCAAGTTGTCAGATCGGCTATACATTCTACTGACTTCACCTCATAGAAAAAATACAGCGCATCTAAAATTTTTGGTTTTCCATGTACACATTCAGAAGTGTGTTGTAGCTTACAGTATCTGGGGTGATATCTTGCTCTCGCATCTTCCTGAGAATATATTTAGCTTCTTGAAACCATTTTGCATTGCCCAAGACACCTTTCTAGCCAATTCGATTAAGGTACTCTGTGTGATGAGATCAGTACCATCCCCATTAACCTAAAGGACAAACTTCCTTTCCAAACTGCCATCAACTGATACATTTCTTCTTCATTGGAGACTTCCTTCAAGGAGATTAACAACTCATCTACATCGACAAGATGGTTTGGCTGGGGGACCTGTTAGCCATCACGATGTGCAAGTGACTTTCCCTGTGGACCCAAATGTCTCTTTTTACAGTTGAACCAGATCTACACCATATTTTTCTCCCAAGCACATTAATCTTAGCACTCTCTCTATCTATTGAAGGAGGGATATGCGCTTCACTAAAACAACATCAATTATCTCTCTCATATTTACTCCAATCTCTTGATGTATAGTTTTTGAGGGTTTTTCATTATCTAAATTACTGTGTGACTGCACCGGAGGCACAACTGTCGGTAATCTTGATGACATGCCTTGGTCTTTTACCTTTTGATTATTTTCATCATGTACACATACTATGGATGCTATATAGCCAGTTGCAGACCTTGGCAGTGAGGATATTCTATCAGTGATCAAACCAAACTTTGGAAAGATTTAGGTGCCCCACCTTTAGCTTCCCACAAAATGTAGGATTCCATATATAGCAACAAAAGGAGCCCATTGCATCCAAATTTAAAGTGCAGGTTGTCTATGAAGCATCCAATTCTATCTTGATATTGTTCGTTTCACATTTGGTAAATAGGAGTACTACTCTTAACTTGCACTAGACACTCCCTGTTTGGATCAAGTAACTCTTCCCTTTTAGGAATGGAACTGCATATCCGGAAAGATGTGACTCAACCGTGATTTGATAAGTTCTCCATTGATGCGCACTTGTTATGCTTGATATGTTATCTGTGGGGTCAACCTGCATGCCACATTATCATAACAATCAGTTCAAGTCATTTTCAGAGAACGATCCCCCCACATAATTTTACTTGAGATTATGAGCTTAATTACAGTACTCAAACAAAATGCCTATATGATCCATGATGAAAGGGTTTCGAACATATATACTTAATGTGTAGGGAAATTCCTATTCGAGTGTATGCCTGGTGATCCCCCGCACATGGCGCGGCTGCAACAAGAGAATCTCGTCATGATGATGAGAAGGCTCAGCTGAGGCTTGTAATTGGTTAAAAGGATGTCATTGACTACAGGTTGGGTTAAAACCCTTATGGCTAAGTGAGTGGGAGGGGGAACCCAAAATTTTAAATATACCCAAAATTTTGGGTGTTGTTTTAGTGGCTACAACAAATGGCAAACCACTGGTAGAATCCAGCATCTCTGTCGATATCACAACAATAGTCTAAATCCAGATAGTGATGCAAGGGAATATTGAACAAGTCTTGCAGGTACCCTTTGTATTACTTTGGCCTTTATAGGTATGCCCAGTCCTTGTGCCTCAGCTAGGGCTCGCTAATTAAAACACACCGAAGTGGGAGCTCACGGATGCCAGTAGCTCGTTGATGATGTGAAGAGCAAGGCAGCGGGTTTATTATTTTCAAGATTTTTAAAGTAAGTTTCCGGTGTTGCTCCGCTGCCAGTAGGCCTGGACAGTACCCCGGCAGATTCACTTCAAGAAATCACAAATGTTGCTCCGCTGCCAGCGAGCCTGGTCAGTACCCTGGCGAAGTCGTTGCATTACCTCTCTGCGTAGGAACCCTTTCTCGATCCTTTTCCCTGATTTGTTTCATGTGCTTGTAGCACTTATTTTCATGTGCTCGTGGCACTTATTTTTCATGGGCAGATGAGGGATCCCGACTGATTTTATGAGTAAGAGAGGTTGTTTCTTGTTTTACAACAACTAAAAGATATCCTGATTTGGGTTTTCCCTTGTGCCAAACCTTCACATCCCATCTACCACAATAGGCGAAGCATGTAAAGTAGATCATTAAAATGTCTAATACTATGCTGGGCACAAGGCTTAGTCTTACGGGTATTGGGCCATTCAAACTCATTAGGTCTCCCACAACAAGCAGCTCGTATCTCCCCTGCTAATAAGTTTAGACTCATAGGAATCTTATTGAGAATGTGACTTCGATAACTTATCCTGCGAGGAAGCTGTCTTTTAAGATAGCCACCACAACCTCACGCAAACAATGGGGTTACTGTTTCAACAATCGGGGTAACACAAGTCTACAAGGTGGTAGGGTTTCAATGAGGGCTCATTCGATGATAGGCGATATGTGGAATATTTTCAAAGCTATGTCGACAATCTGTGAAAATGATGTGAGGAAAACAGTGCATGACGCAATGTAATAGGCAAGGCTCAAGATGCAATGCAACGCCATGTGCGAGAACGATCAACCAGTTGTAGGTGGAAAAGAGGCGCAATACAAGCAGTGATTATTTATGCGGAAACAAGCAACTGAAAAGGAAATGAGTGGAAAATACTTATAACATGATCACACCTAAAATATTAATTGTAAAAAAAAATAGCGGATACACCTTAAAATTATAAAGTAAAAATTTGGAAATTAAACATAATTAAAAACTTTGAACTAAGAAATTTTTATTAACAGGTCCTAGCTAGCCTACACCTAAAACCCTAACTTAACCAATGATGCAGTCGGGTTATGTGAAATCATCTTTCCAGTGCAGCCACCACATTAGTTCCTGACCTGCAAGAATGACAATGTTCGCAATCAAAGCTAGCATCCAAACAAGTGCAGTAACAACAAAACTTACCTGAAGAGCATGTGCAATGGCAAGAAGATCACGGATACTTACCAACGAAAATTCCAGAATGGATTGTGCAAGCTGAATCCCACTCTCAACCTGATACACAGCAATATGTTCTTGAAACTCAACATTTATAAATGACACACATCCATTCGTGCACAAACCTAGGTCTGATGAGCCCTGGGTGAGCCATTGCCTATTTGCGAGTATATTCATCGGGTAAGATCCATCGAACCAAATGGAAACCTCATCATGGTGTGAAGGATGATCCATTTTATGGAATAGAAACAATAAGCACGTGCCAGGCGAATTATAGGTTCTTGCGCATCCAAGTGCAGAAACCCTAGTTTTGAAAACCCTAGTTCGGGATTGCTCCTGGGTTTGGTCAAGGGCATGGGGATCCGAATCCATGTTTAGTGGAGCTTGAAATTCCTCACCGCCTTGAACAAACTCCAGACCTTCGAGGGAGGGGTCTCCCAACTTTGATTGCTTGGCGAGACCAACAGGCAGATCGTTGTGATCATGAAATGTGGTGATTTGAACAATGTCAGTGGGCTTTGAATCAATTTGGTAGAAATTTTGCGCACTGACATATTCATAATCCAATGTATCAGATTCTTTAGCTTTTCCAGGATGGGGTGAATTCATCGTAAGTTTTTCGGGCAGTTGATGGATTTGCCAAAAATCACATGTTGGTGCCTGATTGCAACTGGTACTGGCTGGGCAATAATTGAAAAGATTAGAGACAATGGCTGGTGTTTTCTTACCAATGAATAAATTGGGGTATATCGGTTGTTGCACACCAGCTACTGGGGGACAGGAATATGTGCTCAGGGAAACCTTACTAGAATGAAACATCTGCCCAGATGAAATGATATCCAACGTGGTTATGCTGGGAGGAGCATGGTACTTGGGAGTCATTATTTCAGAAACCCTAAGTTGAGAAACCCTAGTTGGATTTGTTTAAGGGGTCTTGTCAGGATCAGAAGGACTAGGGGTAACGACCGGCAGAAGTGGAAGTGCTTTGATTCCCTGATAGGTACTCGGATATTCATAAAGTGGATTATAGTCGACAGAGAGATGCGAGTGATAGTCCTCGGTGGTATGAGTGAATATGTTTTCAGATGAGCAGTGATCACTGGAACCATTGATTTGATTAGATCGGGTACCTCGCATGTTAGGCTTCCCGAGAGTTACCAATTGGGATGGATCAATAATGAGGACATCTTGAGGTTGTCCAGATAGGAAGTTGCCCCTATGGATTTATAAGGATTTCGAGTGAGACAGATCAGATTTAAAAGATTCATCGATTTTGGACTGTGATTGTGAAACAACGTCTGCGTGCTTATGATTATCGCCAACACCAGTATAAGGAAATTTTGAATGCCTCGAATAAATTACTGGTGTGGTGGGATCGTGAAATAAAACGGGGAATAATGAATGAACAGATTGAGTCACACGGGCGTTAACCATACAAGGCTTTTCAACACGTGCATCCATGTCATTCAGAGAAAACAATGATCTGGTAGGCCCTGTAAGGGAATCGACTGCATCCGGGATAGGAGTCGATTCATAATCAGTATGCGAAACAGATTTAGGACTGCGTCTAGGGAGACATCGAGTGGGCTCGAGGTAGGTTTCATGAACCGGGAGAGATAATGAACCACTATGATTTTCAAACTCTGATTTGACATGGTGCATGAAAGATTCAAAGGTAGTACAATAGGCTTTATCCTCATGCACCCACCTATCATTGCTAAGAACTTTCGAGGTCACAACTCCACTACCTGAAAACTCAGGAGGAGGAGCGAGAATGTCACAAATAGAAATACTTTCCTCGAAGGCCTGAATGTGGTCTGGGCCGGGGAAGATGGATAAGGAAGCATTAGGGACAAATTCTGAATAGCCTTTGACTTGTGGGTCATCATGGGGAAAACTAGGCTCAGGCTGGGTTGCTAACTAAAATTGTTCAAGGGAAACGAGAATCACATAGCTGAACTATTCACTTAAAAACTCCCAATCGACATCCTTTTCAGGGAACTCAAAACAATAATGGACAAATCTGATAGAAAATTCATCTAGAGGTTCCTGAGGTTCCATTCTGATGTCATTTTGCTTTATCAATACACTTTGAAAATCGTAGTTGTGAAAAGCTTGTTGTAATTCACTGGCGAGTTGTTCAAACAAATAGATGGAAGCTTCCGGCAATGTGCGGCACCATCGCTTAGCGTGACCTTTGAGGGTGAGGAAGAAAAGAAAACAAATCAAACCTTGATTTTTAATTTCGTAGCACTCACCAAAGTCATAGAAATCTAAAAGGTGTTGGGTTATGGACACTCTGTTTTCACCATCGAATTTTAACTGAGACAAGTGATACATAAGTTCATCGGGGATGAGACATCGAGGCTCATAAAACTCCGAAAAACATCTCGAGAGAATGATTTGGGAACAAGCCATTAAAAATATGAGATTAACTGCAGGCTCTACGGGCTTAGCTTGTCATCTGGCCCTCTTTCTAGCGCCAATTCTTTTGACGGGATAATCTGTCTGGCCAACAATAGGGGATCTCCCCAGTAAAAGGTCCCAATTAGACCTTGAACCGTTTGGAATAAGGATCCCATCTGGGGTGTGGGTCTGGCTACCGTTGATTTCTCCTTTCTTTGGGTCTCGCTTAAACTCTACAAAACAGTGGATACACACCTAAACAAATGATACAAGACATATGATTGATGCATTAAATGTATAGATAACACTATGAGTAGCAAGAGGAAATAATAAAGCATGAATACCAAAGGAAGTGCTGTTAACAACACCTCATTAGGGTCATGCCTGTAAACTGTTCTGACCACAAAAGAAACGATTCCTCATGGCAAGAACACCTTCACCTCCTAAAAGTTTTAAATGATAACAAAAATGATAATAGACAAAGCCATCAACATTCGTTAAGAGAGTGAAATGAACTCAACCACCATTAACATACTCAGCAAACTGTTATCCAACAGTGATATGAATTGAAGATGCAGTTCCCTTAATGTAAAGATGTTCAGAAACTGAAAATATAATACTCAATAGTGCTCATACATAAGGCAACACCAGATCCACAAAGGGATTTTTCAAAATTCTTGTATTCATGCTCAAATGTATCATCCATATAATACAGTGTACTCAGCTCGAGTCCCAAACAAAATATTTTCAACAAGTTCCCGAAGGAAGTATTTATAGAGAAAAGCTTGCCCTTTGGGGTCCCTGACTTTTCAGCTTCCCGACGATTGGGCTACCTTGCGACCCAGTCTTGGACCTTCCGCAACCTAGGACCTCGGCATATATGTGACCTACGACTTTGACAGATATGTGACCTGCGACCTCAACAAATATGCGACCTGTGACCTCAGCAAATATGCAACCTACGACCTTGGTAAATTTGCGACTTGCAACCTCGACAGATGCGCGACCTGCGACCTAAGTAAATTTACGACCTGCGACCTTTGCAATTATGAGACCTACGACCTAGGTAGATATGCGACCTGCAACCTCGGCAAATATGCGACTTGCGACCTCGGCAGATATGCGACCTGCAACCTCGGCAAATATGCGACCTATGACCTTGGGCAGATCAACGACTTGTGGCCATATTGGGCTATCGTTGGATTTTAAAGAAATATTCTTTATCCCACATCCCTGATTTGAAAACAGGCCCTCTTGCTTGATGGGAAAACTCCAACTCATCGTGCAAACCAATAGCTTCCACCTACAGTCACATAGCTTAGGTTACACATCTTCATGATCTAACGTCAATACTAAGAGCATGTTTGAATAATTGTAAGAATGAAAATAGTAAATTTAGACCCCTATGTGGTCACGTGTGGGGCTACTGAATCATCGGAGAGAATTTCTATGGTAAGCTTCCTCTGTGCCCTTTCCCCGTCAGGATCATAATCTTTCCCATGCAAAAAGTTCTCTTCGAATCTTGGATTGAATTGCTTGATAGGCATGGGCTTCTTCATCCGCATCCTTAACGGTTGCCGTAGATTTTGTGCTCATCAATTTCCCTATTTATTAAGGAAGCAATACTTGTCATCTTCAATCAGAGAATCTCAGGTGTCTTATTTTCTTGACTATTTCATGAAATAGGGGTACAAGGATGCAAATGCTTCAGGGAATGAAACAATGTCATGATATATGTTTACAAAACCTCTCAACATTTCTGATACAGAATGAAGTATGCCAACCCTGTATATGTTTGAGTCAAAGGGAGGCACATCATCATTAGTCTCCATGATCATAGTGAAAACAAAAGGTTGAGGTAAAACGAATACCCCACTTGAAAGACGCGGCTAAATTCCATACTCTTGATGCTCCAGCAAAAGGGTAGGGCATTTCACTTCGAGGCTCTGCTTAGTATCTAACGCAAACATCAACAAGGCTTGCAAAAAATTGACAGTATCAGGACACAACCTTCGAGCATATTTGTTAACTGAGAGAAGTGTGGAGCATAGGAACATTTCAATAGCGATATCCCGTCCTGAATTGATGGGGCAACGCATGCCGAAATTAGAAGAAGGAAATATTAGTGACCAAAGTCGTGGTAACAATAGTGTCTTCATAGATGGCCAGCTGCTGCTTTTTTCTGGCTTCTTAAGATCTCTGGACAACTGGTCCTGAATGGGCATTAGACGTTGCTGTCCGCAAATGGCTGTGAAAATATGGTATTTCAAAGCTGATCTCTATCAATAAGTTGGGCTTATTTAATCTTAGCAGCTTTTCATCTACAAGGACAATAACACACTGCTCCAAAACACCATAGAATACTTGCATTTTATGACGATTCTCTGCAGCCAAGCTAATAGCATTGCATGCTCGAATACGACAAATTGCATTTTTGTAACTAGGGTCGCGTAGTCAGAGAATCTCCTTGGTCACAACTTTCCTTGGGCACACCTTTCTGCGACCTTGCGACCTCGGAGGAGTTGCACAGTCGCATGGTCGCATTTCCTATCCAGAAGTGTGTACTACAACTCAGCGACTTGGAGGGGTCGCATGAATTCATCTTCACTTGTGATGAGACATCAAAAGGGTTGTGGGGTCGCTAATACCACCAAGTCACACTTTGCACTTGCCTCACAGGTCTGCGACTCAGCGACCTGGCCTGAACTGTGACTTACTGCTGTAACTCGAATGCATGGGATCATTATGAGGTTTGATTGCTTAAGGATGTGAAGTCACAATTCTGGTGTGGAGGTCGCACAGCTAGAGAGTCGCACTAGTCGCGATCTCTCTCAGATGCGCTTAACTACGACTTGGTTTTACCTCACACGGTCTAGGAGTCACATGCGCTATGGGCTCCCACTGATCGATTTTTTGCAATCTTTAAACTGTTATAACCATTGGCATTTGCACCATATACTCCAGCCATGGCATCAACTCATAAGGAAGGGATATGCGCCGTTAAACATACTCAGCGAATACGGGTACTGTCACTACGTTTGGCATGCTGAGGCCATGGCAGGCGTGAGCTTCGTGAATAGTAGGTGGGGCAACCGGATTACTTCAACACCCCACAATGATAATATCATGGGTATGCCGCCTGCGAGACCTTTTACAAATCATCGTGACTTGTTTTGAATGACCGACATTCCTTTGTTATTGATATATCACACTCAATGCTCGACTGTCGAGGTTCACTTTTCACATAACCAGACTCTATCTCGGTAACACTATGCTCGAGTTCGAATGCGTGACCGAAAATATCCTTTCGAACTTGGCATAGAGTGAACATCTGCGCTGTGGGCTATTTCAATCTAAATCTTCTTGCATCTTGCATGGTTTCCATTTGGCACTGTAACAGAAAGTATAATAGAAACAGTAAATGGGAGCTCGCCCCTCGTGCGGGAATTTAAAAAAAAACGCAAGTGCAACGTCCATGTTTTCTACGCGTAATGACTATTATTAAACATGCAGCTAGAAAAACTTGTCGTGTCCTCCGTGAATGAATATGAGCCACGGTATCATTTTTTAACCACCGGTGGGGCTATGCTCGAATATGCATTGGACTACTTCCTTGAAGATTTAGTAATGAGGTCAGAACGTCGTAACATCTGTAATAAAACAAAAACCCTGGCGCTGATAGGAAATTAGGCTTTAGTCATGAAGTCAAAATATTTCTTGTGCGGCCAAGCTTTCCATCATGCTTTTCTGGAATGAAATGATTGCCATCGATCCCCTTAGTACCATTCAAATTTTCTAGATCTTCCATGTCCAAACCCACATCCTTCCGTGGAAAATCTTTCAGTTCAGTCAGATTCTTCAATGTTTGTTGTTTTGGGGCCAGTACTGACGAGCGAACAGATGATGGTGGTCTGTCCAACTTTTGAAACATTTCTTGTATTCTTTCCTACAATTCGGTCAACATTGCTTTCTTCCCAATGCTTTCTCTTGCAGTCTTCATAATTTTTTTGCGTGTTATCATAATTAAGGGTTTGTTCATGAATTTCAATCATGGTATTGTATGTTACAACATTCTGCTCTATATTGTTTTTTTCTGCATGAGACGGAACAAATGAATGCCTCCTCCAAAGGGCTCTGCATCTCTATACATTTTCAGAATGTTCTTATTGGTAACAACATTAAGAATGATGCATGTTTTTCTCATGCTCCAGCATAATCATATCCAATCTTGCCATAAACATCAATCATGGTATTGCAAGTTTTCAGATCATCTATACATTCTACTGACTTCACCTCATAGAAAACATACAACGCATCTAAAAGTTTTGGTTTTCCATGTACACATTCAGAAGTGTGTTGTAACTTATAGTATCTGGGGTGATATCTTGCTCTCTCATCTCCCTGAGAAGATATTTAGCTTCTTGAAACCATTTTTCATTGCCAAAGACACCTTTCTAGCCAATTCGATTAAGGTACTCTGTGTGATGAGATCAATACCAACCCCATTAACCTAAAGGACAACCTTCCTTTCCAAAATGCCATCAACTGATACAGTTCTTCTTCATTGGAGACTCCCTTCAAGGAGATTAACAGCTCATCTACATTGATAAGATGGTTTGGCTGGGGGACCTGTTGGCCATCATGATATGCAAGTGACTTTCCCTGTGGACCCAAATGTCTCTTTTTACAGTTGAACCAGATCTGCACCATATTTTTCTCCCAAGCACATTAATGTTAGCACTCTCTCTATCTATTGAAGGAGGGATATGTGCTTCACTAAAACAACATCTGTTATCTCTCTCATATTTACTCCAATCTCTTGATGTATAGTTTCTGAGGGTTTTTCATTATCTAAATTACTATGTGACTGCACCAGAGGCACAACTGTCGGTAATCTTGATGACATGCCTTGGTATTTTACCTTTTGATGATTTTCATCATGTACACATACTACGGATGTTGTATAGCTAGTTCCGGACCTTGGCAATGAAGATATTATATCAGTGATCAAACCAAACTTTGGCAAGATTTAGGTGCCCAACCCTTAGCTTCCCACAAAATGTATGATTCCATAGATAGCAAAAAAAGGAGCCCATTTCATCCCAAGTTAAAGTGCAAGTTGTATATGAAGCATCCAATTCTATCTTGATATTGTTCGTTTCACATTTGGTAAATAGGAGTACTACTCTTCACTTGCAACAGACACTCCCCATTTGGATCAGGTAGCTCTTCCCTTTTATGAATGGAACTGCATATCCGGAAAGATGTGAGTCAACCGTGATTTGAAAATTTCTCCATTGATGCGCCCTTGTTATGCTTGATATGTTATCTATGGGGTCAACCTGCATGCCACATTATCATAACAATTAGTTCAAGTCATTTTCAGAGAACGATCCCCCCACATAATTTTACTTGAGATTATGAGCTTAATTACAATACTCAAACAAAATGCCTATATGATCCATGATGAAAGGGTTTCGAACAGATATACATAATGCGCAGTGAAATTCCTATTCGAGTGTATGCCTGGTTATCCCCCACACATGGTGCGACTACGGCAAGAGAATCTCGTCATGATGATGAGAAGGCTCAGCCGAGGCTTGGAATTGGTTAAAAGGATGTCATTGACTATAGGCTGGGTTAAAACCCTAATGGATAAGCGAATGGGAGGGGGAACCCGAAATTTTAAATATACGCAAAATTTTGGGTGTTGTTGTAGCGGCTACAACAGGTCCCATTAAAAATAATTAATTATTTCCATAAAACATAATCTGAGTGGAATTTTCCAAAATCCTTTCTGGGTTCTTTTGAATACATGTGCGTAAGCCTGCCTACAAATTTTGAGACTTAGAGCACCTTTGCTACCAGAAATCAACACTCCCTCTTAGTAAGGAATGTGCTCTAGCAATACATCCAGTTGAAGTACTGCTATGATTCTACAACATCCCCTTTGCGCTGCTGATTTCTGACACTGTTGTCCACCAAAACCACGTTGTTGCATCCATGTTGTTGTTGACCATGCATGCTACTGCACTGCAACAAAAAAAACATGCAAAATCTGAACTAAGTGTTCAGTAGGATGCATCTCGTACTGAAGATCTGATTGCTACTAGGATCTGCATTGTCCCTCTGAAGTTGTTGCGTTGTTGTTGACTCTGCACTATGCCTTATTGCATTGCTTCCAACTCTGCTCTACGCTTCTCAGACTCTGGCGCTCTATAACCACTGCGTTGTCACTGCTGCACCAACTGAAGCTTGTCCATCTTGCTACTTCTGATTTGGTCTCCTGTAGCAAGGTGATGATTCGAGAGGTGGACTCCTCAAGGATTCTACCCAATCTAAAGTTATGCTAAACTACAGTTCTAGATCGGCCCATTGCTTCCCTGGGGATATATGGACAATCATGGTGAATATTGTAGGGTAAAGGAAATCTAGTGCATGGTGGATTTACTTCTAGTAAAAACAAAAGCATATGGCAAACAACAACAATTCAATGCAAACAAATTTAATGCATGCTATATCAATGTTGAACTTGGCTTCCATAGTAATGTTCCACATTTGAATGGACTTCCCAAAATATTGCATTTTGTTTAAATAATGGTTCATGCATCTCCAGTAAAAACTAAAAGCTAGATGCCAAAGGTGTTTGTCAGATGTTACTTATGAATGCATAGATAAGATTGGTGTAATTCATATATTCTCATTGTAATACTGAATGTTGAATATATCCCTTCAATGGTCCATGAATTGAGTTTTAACTTGTTCAGATCTTTGTTTCTACAGAATGGAGCTCAGTAGCAGCATAACACTTTCCAGTGTTATTATTCATTAATTTTTGTACCTCTTGAATTGGAATTGGGTTATGTAGCTACATAGCAACTTTGAGTTTTCTTCCAAGTCTGGGTACTTGTCTATGATTTCTGGTACATATGCAAGCCTTGAAAGCATGGGAATGCACAAGAATAAACTCCTAGGATGAATACTCATTTCATTATAAGGACTTCTCTTATGTTGATGTCACCATGTCAGCAAGGACATTTGTAGATAGCTTGACACAAAGAAACAAGCAATCACATTCCCCTAGAATGCACTTAACTTTCCATATGCCTAAAAGTAGAGGCAATAGCTAGCTGGAATCCAATCCAAGAAAATGCCCATATTATCATCCTATGCTTAGTAGTGCTTACAAGGAAATCGGTTGGGCATGTGTTTAAAGTCTGGACAATAAAAAAAAAACACCCAGCAATCTGAACAGGCAATAGGATATCAGTTTACCAAGTCAATCTAATAATATAGCACGTGTGGCATCACCTTGAGATTGTTGCCTTGGGTTTACTGGCTGTTTGACTTGTCAAGTGAAGGATATTCCCTTGGATTATGTGTAATCAATGGACCGGGATCTTGAGCACTGAGGAATGAGATGAACTTGTAGCTGATTTTATCTCATCACTAGTGTATTCTATTCGGGTAAGTGTCAGTGGATGAGGTTGCAACTTTTCACATATTACAAAAAAATATGTCAATATATGGTGGTAGAGGGAGTAAAACTCCATTAGCACGAGAAGACACAGGTACAATAGACAATGAAGATGACTAGTTCTTCTATCTTACTGATGCAGAGAGCCAGTTGTTGCCATAGAAGTTAAATAGATGAATTTGGATTCTTGATTATAATGACACTTTCATCATGATCTCTATAAGGTAGTACCTAATAATCATTTTCCTTGTTAAGTGAGGAAGAAAGAGAGCTCAGGTCCTTAAGTACCCTGAGAATTGCAGCAGTAGAAATTTTACTTGAAAGAAGCATGGTGTTTGTCTCAGCAAAAACACTGGAGTTCACTCACTGTAACCTTGCTCAATTTGGAAATTTGGTGATGAAAATATGTCAATGGGGAGGTTGCAGTTTCACTAACTTAGCAAATACATATAAATCATGAGAATATACAAGGTCTAACAAACCTTCGCATGCCAGCAAGGATTATAATAATCTAAACTCTGTTCCAGGAACATTGACCAACATTGTTTATAAAATGCCATGTCTCACCTTAGCACAAGCACAAAACCAAATCATCACTGTGGTGTATGCTTGTGCTGAAGAAGCCACAAATGCACACCAAGATGCATGCTAACAAATGTCCTTGTTGACACTGTCTTTGTGTCAAGCTATCTACAAATTTCCTTGCTGAAACTATCTTTGTGTCAAGCTATCCACAAATGTCATTGCTGACATTATGACATCAATGTAAGATAAGCCCTTATAATGAAATGGGTATTTATCCCAAGAGTTTATTCTTGCACGTTCTCATGCTTTCAAGGCTTGCATATGTGCCAGAAATCATGGACAATTACCCAGACTTGGAATAAAACTCAAAGTTGTTATGTAGCTACCTAACACAATTCCAATTCAAGAGGTACAGAACTTAATGAATAATAACACTCAAAGTGTTATGATGCTACTAAGAATGCAGGGGTTAGCAAGAAGAATATTAGGTGAGATAGAAGATGTTGGAGCAAAATAAAGATCATTGACATTAGAAAAAAATTCATAGGATTAAGATCTCTTGATTAGAGACCAATGATGGTTGGAGAACATGCTACATGGTCTTGAACATGACCATCATGGTTTACCAAATGTGGTGGTTGTGCAAATGCATCTTACTGTTATGCTAGATCTTGCACAAAAAATATAATTCTGTGACTGTCACTATGCCATGAAGCAGCACAAGTAGATCTAGAGTTTGTGAAAAAAATAAGCAAATTTTACATCCAATGGATCTCCCTTTTCCACGAGGATTGTGACTCCAAGTGAGTTTGAAAAAAATCATAATATAAAATAATCATAACTTCCTCAATAATTTTCAAAATCACTATTATGATACCAATTAAGAAATGGCATAAAAAATTGGTCTTTGATGGCAGACTTCAATCTAGTACCTAGGCAAGGAAAAAATTGCCTTGCAAGATAGGGCTTTGATATGTATGGAAAGAAAACCTCTTGAGGGAATAACACCTAAATAATGCACAAAATCACTATTATGAACCCAATGTGGAAATGAAGCCAAAATTATGCATCTTGCAGTTTGATTGTAATTAGCCACAGTAGTGAAAAAATATGCACGTTACAATTTTTTGGTGGTTGAAGGGAGTAGATCTAGTGGAATTTGAAAAGTAAAAGACCTCAATGAGACAAGGTATAGAGCCCTTGATTGTAAAAACCCACCAGTGTCTAGTAGCTGTGTGAGATGGAAACCTTAAGAGGTGACTAGATCTACATGATGCAATCATTGTATTACAGCTAGTGCACCCCTCTCGTCTCATTTGGTAAATAACATAGCAGTGACCTATAGCTTGGAATTTGGGGGGATTGAGTGCTTTGTCCTCTTTTGGATTTAGAGTGAGGAAGGTAGCATTTATGGTTGGAAAGGCACCTTAGATTTAGTGTAACTTTTCTTCAATGCCTAGACCTCATTTTTAATGGTGAATCAAATGTGGTGGAAGAAATTTGTGGTGAAAACATTAGGACTTGGATATTTTCTGGCAGGCATATCCATGACAGTCAATTTGAAATCTATTAAAGTGATGAGCCTCATGGGACTGGCAGTGTTTTCTTTCAAGACTAATTAGGGGATGTGTTTAGTGATCATGTGAATCGCAATGAAACCATCCTATTTGAGTTTTGAGAGGAGAGACCAAAAACATTTTGTTAGTTTGTGCTCAATATGTTGACGAGAAGTTAGCTTATTACCTTGAGTACTGTCCCTGAGATGAGTAATTCTATTACAATTCCAATGTCGAATCATTGAGTTCTATAAGTAGCCAATACCTCTAACTTGGGCACATTTGAAAGGAATCTAGGTCTCCTTCTGGATCATACAGAAAAGTATTGTTTGATTAGCAACTGTGGAAATTTGGGGTCATTGTTTATCTTGTGCAGACCTTGGTATTAAATTCTGAAGAAGACCGAGTCTCTTTCATACTCACATATTTGCAACAAAGATATCTGAATATAGGGTCTAGATTTTTGCTCAGAGGTTTGGGATCCATTTATCCAGTCCCTTGTCATACAATTGCAATCAAAATGAAAGAAATCCATACCTCTCATAGGTCCAATATTTCTCTGCTGATTGGACAACATTCTGCCCTGTAGATCCCTGGACGATTGTCTTATCTTAACCTTTCACTAAATAAATTTACGACTGAAATTAATGATCCGAAATGTTGCAAGACTGTAGTTTGTTCACGAAGTCCGCATGACTCTCAGAAGATAACTTGCTCCAAGATGGTCTGTTGATGGAGTTATCTGATCTTGTCTTCTTTCACAAATCTGAAGACATGGACTTATTCCTAAGCAGCTTCAGATCCTCTATTGATATACACCTAAGAAATTAATGATGGTCTTATAATATATATAGCCCTGCATGTCTTTGCTAAAGGGGTTTTATTTGTCAAAAATTTCATTGGCTTTCACCGACCTATGGTGGATTGAAGACAGGACAGCCCGATCTGTAGCATAAATCAAACATATGTTATGTTATCTTCCAAGGTGATGCTTGTGCCTCAGACTGAGTTTAATCTACATATAAGAATTCTTACCTAGCAGATTGAATTGTCCACTCTCAAGGCATCCTCAAGTGGCACTGTGGCACTCATTTGGCATCTAGTCTATTAGTGATCAAGGCTCCCTATAGGTGAAAATATGTATCAAAATATGAAGATGTTGAAGAATTTCAGTCACTTTTATTGTTACAGACCTGACGTATCTTATCTAGAAAGTTTCAACTTAATATACATGATGGTATTGTAGATTCTAGGTGTTCTTTTGTTAAAGAAGATTCAGCCACTGTACTCCAAGGTACTTCCTATGATAACAACCATGATATTCTTGATCCCTGTAATCAAAGCCCTCAACTGTGAGCTATTATCAAGCAGAGTTTAAATAGAGTCTTGACCTTGCACATTGATCAGTCATCATTGGAACTTCCATTGATATAAGCAGTATGAGTAAGTGATATTGCCTCTTGTTCTCACAGATTTTTCATCTTCAAGCAAACAAGATTCACATTATGAATATCTACAAGATATTCCCTCACACGACTTGGACATCAGCAACGATGGACCTCGATCACAAGATTTGCCCAGACCACTATTCCAATTTTTTCATGAACTGGAAATGAATACCAATGTTACCTTTGATCAGCTCTTTCACTTCTGGACAATCCGCAAACCTTTCTCAATTTTGATCCACACTTTAACAAAGGAACATTGCCCTTGAACGTTACATGTATCCAGACCCTATACGCTGTAACCACTTCAGGATTATACGCAGAAGCTTTGATGATCAGTCATAGACAGTCCGCACTTTTGTTCTAGGAGACCACAACACTTTATTACACTAAGATACCACAAGGATGTATGTATCTTAAACAATCCTGAAACTTGTCAAAAATCTGCACTGAACCTCGTCCAAAAAATCCACACTTATGTTTCAGAGATGACAGAAATTTCTTGTCCTCAAATGACCGCAAAACAGGTGTATATATAGAAACAACTTTATTGTATTTAGACCGACCTTCCATTTAGCTTGTAGGCCGACTTTAACACATCATTTTAGTTTATCTTACAACATTGTTGGAGGGTTGAATTAAGCCATTCATTCATGGTTTCTTTGGCAAGGTCTTGGAGCATTTATTTAGACTAGATCCTTCATAGATAAGACACTTAATTACATTTATACCTAGAAGACAAAACCCTAATACACATCAAGAAGAAATATATTAACCTAAAATAAAATCTTGCTCATGAAAATCATGAAGCATGTACAAAAAGTATACATTTTATTATCTTTGTCTTCTTCTTTAAATAAATACATAATCACATAGTCAATATGAATACCGATCCTAGTTACACTTTTCAACACTCCCTCTTAACTAGGGAGGTACTCATACAGGTACATGGTCACTTTCAAACTAAAGAATCTCATAAGAAGAATTGGATTGGTAATCGCATCTGTATAGCATCATATCAACCAACATTGTCCTAGTGCAAGGCCTTCACTATCAGCCCCATCTCTCAACAAGACAATGGGCTACAATGTTGGCGAGACACATGAATTATAGACACCATAGTCATTATCTCTCCAAGTTACATACTCCACCCAGGTGTTCCTAGAGTATGACCTTCTTGGACAATCCTTCTCTTCGGTAGCCAGTGCTCAAAGAATATCAGTCCTCGACTACTCTTATCTTGAATGCCCTATCTCATTCTCAAAGAGTATCGAATGCCAGATGATTACCCAATCCTCCATTTTGTCTTCTAGGTGAAGGCTAGAATGATGTGTCTATCCATTCTCTCCACATGGCCTTCACTAAGACTTGCCGTTGTTAGTCCTGGTCTAGTGCATGACACATGCATTAGAGAATCACATGTGTCACTCTCCTTTAACTCAGGAAGGGCATGTTAGAATCGGTCTTTACATCCCTCCGTTAGAGATCATTTCTCTTATTGCATTTCATTTTTAGGTGTCTCATTCTGCTCATTCATCTGCATTCCGTTAGGGGCATGCCATTATCTGAAGGAAGGGCTTTTTTCTCTCATTCTCCCTCATGTTTTGCCTGCTGGTTGGTCGAAATTTATCAAAATTCATTAAAGTTGATTTCAGTCATTTACAGTCATAGGTGGTATGTGGGTAAAAAAAAAAGAGTCATTTCAGTCATTAGGTCTAGGCTTTGGTCTTCAGAATGTCAAATAATGCCCGCAGGCCATGAGGATGTCTTCAATAAGTTTTCATTTCAAGATTTTCATCATCAATAATGCTCAAGGATGTTTCTTCTTCAAAACTCTATTTTAAGGAAGAAATCATCAAATTTGTTGTTTGTAATAAATATGTATTTTTAAATTTTTTCGCCATGAAGTATTTCAAATGCAGCCCTCGTCATCCTTTGCCAAAATCCAATTCCACCATCCCAGCAAAAAATCAACCAAGAAGCCATCGTTTTAGCCAAAAAATCAAAGAGGAAACTTGAAAAGCAGATTTGTATTAAAAGTGAAGAAATGCCAATTCTGAAACATTACAAAAATGGGTCTTTACAAAGAAAAAATCAAAGTCATGACTTTATATAGATATTTCTATGTTTATCAATGCCATTTGCACCCAAGAGATCAATTGAAGTCGACTCAAGCTGTGGAAGGGAGAAACTGAATTTTGGAGCTAAGACTGTGTGCTTGGGTGTGTGCGTGGCACATTGGAGGAAGGCACAGCGCATCCACAAGACGCGGCGCATTGGGCCAAGTCTGACTGTGTTAATTTGCTTGAGTTTGGCGCACAGAGCCGACGTGGTGCACTGGGTGTGCACGCGGTGCACAGAGATGACAGGCTTAATTTCATCACTGCTTCACCAAAATTTCAAATCAACTCGGTTTTCTAATGATGCAAGTAAGTTTGTGAGCTTTGGTTATGGATAGTAGCTGGTGTTTGGTGTAGTTTGAAAGCGAAACATAAGAATTTAAATGCCAAAATTATAAACCCTCTCAAATGTCAAGATGCTCTTAGGGTTTGTATTTGAAATTTAAAGGGTGTGATTTTTGTGCCAAGAACTTCAAAGTATATTCCTTATCACTGTCACACTGTTGTCATAATCCCCTCGCCTATTCCCTCTGTCCCAAAACAAATCATATCCCTTGTACCCATTTTTCCTATCACTAAACCCTACTAGCCCCCCCCCCCTTTCATATCACTTATAAAACCCCCAAATTCCCAAAATTCAAGTGACTGTTATTGCATTAAATTCACTTGACAAACCCCCACTTTGCCCGCTGTTCATACTTACCACAACCCTTCATTTCCATTTGGCATATTTGGCATTGAAGAAAAAACACCTATTTCTCATTTTCAAACCAATAAAACATACACTTGTTATATACATTGAAAAACACAATGTCAGAGACAAATTCGTCATATGAGCAAGAATATGAGCAGTATAGTGACTCAACCACCGAGCTTAATGTACCGAGAAGGCCTCATAAAAGTGGTAAGCACATCAGAGAAGAGCCCACTTCCTTGACTCAATTGCAGGCCTGCCCGCTTGCAATGGCATGCTTTTAGCAACATTCATGTTTTCAGTATTGTGAGATGATTGCTCAGATTCAGCATCATTAGGAGTTGGTTCACTTATTTGTCTTACATTTTCGTGATGGTCATGTAAATCTTGCTAGAGTGAACTTCACCTTGACACCAGAAACCATTTCTCAGGCAACCGGGATACCAAACATAGGTGAAGAGTGGAATAAGAGACAACAGCTGGATAGAGCATATTATGAACCTCACATCAGGCCTGGTTATATGAGGCAGCTCAGCAGGGTGTTTCCTTTCATATTCTTGAAGGAGTCCTATGCGCCATTAATAAAACTCATCATCAGATACTTCAGTTGCGAAGGTATATTCTCACGCCTTTATGCATACCACATCCGGCTGTTGATGCATTTCACGAGAGTGAGAATGATGAGCATTCCATACTTCATGTGCCGAAACATAGAGAAAATGACTTCTCTTGTGCATAAGAAGACTCCAGAGCAGCAGCATAACAGCATTTATCATTATGCACTCAGCAAGATGATTGTGGTACATCAGCTTGGATTGCAGGGCATTGCATGGCAGGAGTTCATTTCCCGTGCTTTCTTTATAGCCCCTCACCCTCCTCCAGAGATTTTTCATGATGCGGGTGAGCCTTCACATCAGTTTGAGGTTCCCGAGACAGAGCCTATCAGTGTTCTAGTGTGTATTACCTATTAGAGAGGTACCAGAGCCTTATTTGCAGCAGCACGACAAGTACTATCTCCACCCGAGGTGGAAGGGGTCTCGTTACCTTCGTCAGCAGCGCGAGTACTATCTCAACATGGCGTGGAAGGGGTCTCGCCTTCTACATCAACACAGGTACAGGATAGAGGCAATAATCCTATGCAGAATGAGGGCCCCTTAGGAGGCCAAGATACTGATTTTATATTGATCGATGGTGATTTGAGCTCTCCCAGCTCAAAGCTGAAAGAAACCATATAGGAGCAGAAAGCTAAGATCGACACATTGACCGAGAAATTGCAGAGAGCTCATTGGGTTATAAATTACTTGGAGCAGTGGAATAAACAATTGGAGGATCAACAGACACTCATAGAGTTGCGGAAAATCCGTGAAGACCGTGAATTGGCCCAAAAAAGACTAGGTGACATGACACCGTTTGAGCGGGAGACTTGCCTTACGAGAGTCAACATTCATCTTAAGAAACTATTGGAGAAGGCCAATAGGGAAAAAGACATGCTTAGACACATGAAGAACCACTATTGGGCCGGCACACATGTTTGCAAAGCGAAAATGAAGATCCTGAAGGCGAGGCTGAGAAGGGCACTAAGGAGGCGCAAAAGGCCTGATCCGCTTCAAATCTTGGCTGAAGATTCTTTGGATGAGAATGAAACTTGATGGGGGACCTTCACTCCAAATGTGAGCAAGTTTGGGGAAAATTTTGTCATTTTTGAAATTTTGGTCGCAAAACAGATTTTTCCGCCCTACGCATCGCGCCACTTGGCGCGCGCTTATGATTGGGACATCTTCTGGAGAAAAAAATGATATTTTTGGGTTTTTTATGATAAATTATGCATTCTCAGGAATGTCTGAGAGATTTCATCAAATTATGGATGGTCTTAAGGGTCAAAAACACTCCAAAAATGGCCTTTCTGCCACCTTTTGCACCAGCAGGAACCAGTCTTGGGCGATTGAAGTTTTGGAGGGGAAAATGAACTCCAAATTAAAAAAATCCACTTGGGTTGGATAGTAGACAGGCAGGGATTTCCAACGAGATATCATGAGCGTAATTTGAACTTCGGGAAGTGCCTCAAAAGCAGGCTCCAAGTGGAGTGACTCATTGAGTTTTTGGATGCGGCGCATAGAGAAATTTGGCCTCATTTTGACTCTTCAGCTCAGAAATTCGCCCAGTTTTGACTAGTTTCAATTTTTGATGTAAATATTGATATATCTTGATGTAATTTGATGATTATGATGTAATTTTGGCTCATTTTTACATGTTCTATAGGATTCATTCACTAAAAAGTGAAAATTAAGTGAATTGATCAGTTTCCTAGCATATAGAGGCAAGTTGTTTGATTGCCTAGATTTCAGTTCCTAGTTTAGAATTGGTTGAAACAACTCCTAGAAGGATGAGATCGACCCCTAGAGGCATGGGAAGGGGTTAGGATGGTCTATATCATGTATTTTCTGAGACATTTTCAGGGTTGGATACTTGGGAAAATTTTGGCACTTCATTGTACATACACTTCTGCATTTTTGGCAAAGGAAAGACCAGGGTTTTGTAGCACTTGTTGGGATCCTTGTGGCTCTGTGTTTTGATGATGTTTTCTCCATGTATCTGTAAGTTTCATTAACATTATATGTATGCCATTTCCCTTCTCTTTGCTTCTGAACTAAACAAATGAGTAACTAAGGTAGAATTCATTAGTTTGTTGGTGCTCTGCCTTAAAATTTTGTTTAGTTTTATATGTTTTCGTCAGTTTGAAGAGGATCCTTGCACCCTCTTACCCTCTTCAGCTCCTCAGTTTTCTTTTCTATCCGTTCATTAAATCTAAGACATCAAAGTAATTTCTTTCCCTGCCCCAACTTGAACTCTGCAAGAATTTGGCCTCATCCCTAACCCCAAAATTGCCTTTCCCTTTTTCCAACAAAAAAAACCCTTAGAAAATCATTCCAAACTCCTTGATTAATATACCTAGCCTAAAATTAGCACTCATTTCAGACATCTCAAGACCTATTGATGCATTTTTCCTGAGATTGACCTGTAGAGAGCCCTCTCCTGTTCTGGTAGGGCTAGCTACCAGACTGAGCGTGGTTTGGTGTTACCCTGAATCCCGCCTTCCTTCAGCCTGAGGTGGATTTGGGCAATAACAGGGCATACTTCAAGTTTTTCTCCCATTGGCTTCTTAGGATCTTTATACCTTGGAAGACAAAGGAGTGTTGGGACTTGCATATGTTCACACACAGGGACTGGTTGTAGCTGCTAAATGAATTGTTAGAGGGTTGCAAGATGATGCTTATAAAAAATTCTCTGAAACTGACAAATCATGATAGCCTCACATATGTTTGTCTTTAGTGATTACTTCACATTCGATGACATAGTTTACAGTGCCTTATATTTTATATTGAGAGCTCTCCTATGCTTAAAATAATATTAAAGGCGTAAAGAAAATCGAGCTGGCTTGTGGCTGTTGCTGTGCACGAACAACGTGACCTAGCTGCTCCATTTAGCCGCCATGGCCTCTAGAGGGGAATCTGAACCCCTCCCTCTTCCACCGGAGATGAGTGCTTTCAAGAACTTGGTGGCATAAAGCTGCAAACGCCCTCCAACAACATTGCAGAAGAAGTTTGTCAAAAAAAAGGTCAGCATCCCTTCAGTGGCTCTCTCGGAAGAAGAAACATGTAGACACGCCCTAAATCTTGCAGAAATATCCCTCATAGGGCATTTTACGGGCCTCTGGCCATCTCCCAAAGTAGTGGAAGACTGGGTAAAGAGAAACTGGATCCCATTAATCAAAGAAGGCATCAAAATTTATTTTGTTGGCAAAGAATTTTCTGTGTTTGTGTTTGAAAGTGAAGAGGATAAAAGCCTCATATTCAGGAATGGCCCATACTTCATGGGGCCGCAAGGCTTATACTTAAATAAGTGGTTGCCTGAATTTTACCCCTCCCAAGACGTGCCCTCATCCGTTCCAGTTTTGGTGTATCTCCCTCACCTCCCATTGCATTTTTGGAACCAGAAGTCCCTTCAGATTATTGGCAATACCCTCGAAAAATATATTGATCAAGCTGTTAGAAAAGATCAGTACTCCTATGCCCGCATCTGTGTCGAGGTAGACCTAGAAGAAGGGATGCCAGAAGCAATCATTCTAACAGTTTCCAGATGGCCCCATATTCAAGAGTTGGACTATGAACAACTCCCTTTCAAATGCAGACATTGTCACAATTATGGAAACTTCACAAGATATTGCGAGAAAAAGGAATCATAAAGGGGAACACCAATACAGTTCAAGGAAATTAAGAGAGGAGTTATATTCCCATCTCGAATGAGGCCCCAATCCCCAACAACAAGTAAAGCACTCTTGCAGACCCTCTAGAAACAACCCCTGACAGCATGGAACAGAACGCAGCCCCTTCCTTCAATAAATATGGTGAAGAAACAGACCCACTTGGAGCCTCCCAAGGCAGCCCCTCCAACCCTTCATATGTAGAAATAGCAAAGAAAAATCTTTCAGACAACTCCTGCTCCTCAGAGGATGAGACCTTTGAGAGAACTTCAAAAAGAGCCGGAAGGAAATCATATAAAGAAGTCGGGGAAGAGGAGGAATAAAGGCTAAAAATGCAAGGAAGCCAACCCAAAATAGAAATGTCCATCGGGAGAAACACCAGAGCAAGGCCTCCCAAGGGAGGACTCTCCAACCCCTCCCCTGGTAAATAATGCGTCTAGTCCCTTGGAACTGCAGAGGCTTGGGGAACCACCCAATAATCGAAGCCATAAAATATCTATCGAAAATAGACCCCCTCATACATCCTCATGCTCGAAGAGACTAAAATTGAAGGGCCTTCCCTTCTTGAAATCAGCAAGTCAAAGTGGAAGAAAAATGCAAGCAAAGAAATAAGCTCGAGGGGATCCTCAGGTATATTAGCTACTCTATGGTCTGACGAACACTTCCAACTGCTCAACACCTATGAGACCATAATTGGATCTTCACAGAGCTAAATCATCTCACAAGTAATTTGACCTTCACCTTATTCAATCTTTATGTCCCTATACTTCATGCTGAAAAAAGAGAGTTTTGGAACTCTCTCTCTGCCTTCCTAGAGCTTCACTCCCCCAGTAATATCATTCTGACTGGAAATCTAAACACAGTCTTGAAACCAAGAGAAAAGAGGGGAGGTAACAGAAATAGAGATCAAATGTTGTCGATGTTGGAAGAGCTAATGCAGCAGTGGGATCTCCTCGATTTTAACCTGGTGAGAGGCCTCTGTACCTGGACCAACAACAGATCAGGGGATGACCACATTTCTACATGACTGGATATATTCATAGTCGAAGGCACTATGCTGATGGAAAAAATGTTAATCTCAACTAAAATCCTCCCCAAACTCACCTCGGATCACAACCCCATTCAACTACTTGTGGAAGCTGATGAAGACCTGGGCTCAATCCCCTTCCGGTTCAGCTCTCACTAGATTGAAAGAGAAGGATTCTTCGAAACCGTTCATATGTATGGTTGGACTAGACAAAGGTCATCAATGGTTGATATGGCAAATCAAACATGGATCATAAATGATTCAGTAGACAAAAGATAAAATGAGTGGACACTCTTTGGAGGGATCCTTGGGCCTTTGAGCTTAGGGTTACAAGTTGGTTCATTCCCTTGCATGTTTTTCCACGCAAACATACATTAATCAAAACATGCTTTAACTTTTATTGATGGATTTTATGTGCATTGTGGGAAAAATAAAGATTTGAAGCATATTATTTGGGGTTGTCGCTTTGCCAAACCTATTTGGAAGGTCATCTACTATGATTCTTTGTTTTGTTCTCTTGCCCTCTACACTAGAGGGTAGCTTTTCTTGGTGATTATGCTTTTGTGTAGATTTTTATCAACCTTTTTGGTCATTTCTTAGATTACCCACTCCCTCCAATGTTTGGAACTAAGTTGTGTGGTTTTCATTCAAATTCAGTGCATTTGGAAAAAAATATCGCTGGTGCAAAATAATATGATAAAATCCCTCTTATGTTCAGCAAAGAGAATTAAGCAGATTTTGTTATAACTTCCTAAAAAAATGTTAGAATTTAATATGTTGTTCAAAAAACATGTTGACGTGTGTGTGTGTGTTTATTTTCTAAGAGCTTAACAAAAAATAAATGAACCTGATTTTTCTCATCATGTAGAGACTTGAGAATTAGGGTTGTTGCTCATCTCCCTTCCTTATTCTCTTGATTTGTACAGAATTGATGGGAATTAAGACTTGGAGACATCCTCCTCTCTTGCTTGGACTAGCAAGAGTCTACTCTAATAATGTGCAATCCCAAACCCCTGCATCTACCCATAAGAAGACGTCACATGTAACCAGGGTTTATTCTATCGTCACCAAGGCTTATATAATTGCACTTGAACAGTAAACACAAGGTGAACCCACTCCTAATGGCCTTTCAAAGCCTATGCGAATTGGGCAAAGAAATACCAAAACTTATTTTAAAGACTTTATGCTTAAATTTGACATGAGCAACTTTGCTTCTAGTGTTGCACCATGGACCCCATCCTCACCCACTTCCACAACTGCCTATGTGGAAAATGCAACTTTAGTCCCTAATGTGGCTCTAGAGGTCGAATGGCTTATGCAAAAGATTGAACATTTCAAGGCCCATGACATGATCTGCAAATTTAATGCATTGTGGCCTTTGTTGGCATAGCTATAGGCCTGGAATGAATTGTCACGTAATCCCTTTCTCTTTACATCTAAGTCCATTCATCCAGCTACAAAAGGTTTCTTCACCCTTGATTGAGTCCAATGCCTACAAGCACTAGGTAAAGGTGGTTATGTGTGGCCCATGGTTTGTGGAAATTGCAAGCTTCTCCATGTAGACATGAAGCCCCAATTTCAATCCAATCATTAAATCCTTAACAATGATTCAACTTCTTTAAGCTCAATAGTCAAATCTTCATTTAGAATTATAAAAACACAAGTACTTGAACTCCATTAGTGATGTTGTGGATGAATATTTCTATCTTAGTGATGCCATTGGAGCTAAACCTCCTACTAACTTTGCCCACTTGTGTATTATGAAAAAGGGTTGCCAAATCAAATAGTTTTGAGATACGGTGACCACTGCTACTCCCAAGTTATGGAATATCAACACATCACATTCCGTGCAAGCTGAAGTTCAAACAAATGCATATACATAACTACAACATGATTAACTCAGAAAACCTACGAACACAATAATCTCTCTGTTCTTTGATAGAGAATTAGGGAAGTTTGAATTGAAAGAGTTTCCTTGTGGGGGTTTAACAGAGTTTGATTTTTCATTTAGGATAGAGAAGCATGCAGGTTTCCCACCTCTATTAGAGTGCCCATTTCCAATTTTCCGTTAGCCAACACCCTAAAACCTCATGTACCAAAAAAAAAAAAAAAAAAATGTAACAACTTGAAGTGTCGATCAAACTGCATATTGACCATTATAAAAGTTTCAAAGAGGACTAACGGTGACCCAAAAGACAATCATATTGATGAAGAGGGTTGTATACGATAGTCAATCAAGTGCAATTGAGAAACAGAGACCAGGAGTTCGAATCCAATCTAGTGATTTGAGAGAGCATTCAAATTTGGAACTACATTACCATACCTGCCCTGCTGAAAATTCCTGCAAAGCTCATGTTGTCAATTTATTGAAAATCCAATTCGCCCACACCAGAAGAATTGGAAAGCCGAAGGCTGTTCGAAATCGATAGCATGGGCATACGAAGATTTAGAATGTATGCAACGTGAATGTAACTTGAATATCTGGAGCTTTCTTTGGTTTGTGCTTGCAGCTATTTAAATGCTTCAGACCTATATATATTATACACAAGTTCATTTTCAGTATTAGTGATTTTTTCAGTATCAGTGATGGTTTCTTTGGCTTTGTGGGAACTTTCTTTGGATGAAAAGTGTTTCAGTTGGATGAGAAAAGCCTGATTTGAACTCAGTTTTGGTATAAGTTTTGGTTTTATAGATGTCCTTTTAACATTTTATGGGAAAAAGTCACTATTGGTTTCATTGGTTGGTTTTTTTTATTGTTTTAAATTGGAAATGTTTTTTAACATTTGGTTAGAGGTTAGGAAAATTTATTATTTCTTTTATTTGTTTTAAATTGTAAATGTTTGTTTACATTTTTATTATTGCTTTTACTTTTGTTTTAAATTGTAAGTGTATTTTTAAATTTTGTTATGGGTGGGAAAATTTATTATTTCTTTTACTTGTTTTAAATTGTAAATGATTTTTAACATTTTGTTATGGAAGGGAAAATTTATTATTGCTTTCAACTTGTATTCTATATTTTAATGATGAAGACATTATTATGCTAATGTTATTTGGTATTATTATAAAATAATAATAATAAATATTATTTTCAGTGTGAAAAAAGTTTGGCTTATATAATATGTTGATGCATATGTCGTAGCATTTAAACATATTACTAAATCCACCACTAAAAGCAACACACATCATAAATAGAAAGGTATTCCACCAGCCAAGTGCAATCATGTGTCATGAATAATATGCAGAAGCAGCGCACATCAGACATCAGCATAAGTCAGAGAAATATGTACACCCATGTAAAACTGCAAATACAAAAGAAACAGTGGATGAGAAACATATCAAAAGTTGTTCCCATCCCTGACCCCCTATGTGTCACATAGGTTGGCAAAAACAGATCAGTTACACAACACAAAAACAGAAAATACAATAAAAGGAGTGTAAATAGGTCTAAGTCAAGATAGTGCCAAATTCATAGTTTAAAAAACCATAAGGTTTTCTAGCTAGAGAAAGTAGTGTGTGATAGACATATGTTTACAATATCATAGAAATAATAGTAAGCTGACAGGTGCAGATCTTCACAATTACTATAAGTGTATTATATTAAATTCCCTGGGAGATACTTATGGGCACTCAACTTGGGGCAGGTTGAAGATAAATCTTGGCACACTTTTACTAACCCCAATGTTGCGAGCACCTTGATATTGCCCCTTTCTACAGGATCTGATAAAGGTTGAGCATTAGTGAATGTTCTTTTCCCTATCTTCACATATTTGCATCAACGCTGAGCGTCGTCATTCCTCTATCCTTCTCCAATTTGCGTTGGAGCTGACCACATACATTTATGGCACATCTCAATGAATACCTGGCATCATTGGACGTGGACATCACTGGACATGAGGCTATGCTAGAGGCCTTTCAATCAACGGTGGATGCCAGAAAGGAGGGGACAGTTGGAACACATGCGAGACATCGGGGGTCAAGGACCCTGGGATCTCCTTCATGATACAACCCTTGCACAAAACATGGCTCTCAAGACTAGATACTAGTTGCACATCACACGGGCACTCGAGATAAACCTCATCATCCTTCCACTTTGACAAAATTGTTGAGCTTTGGCTATGATGTCATGTGGGATAGGGTGGCAAGGCTTCGTAAGAGGGTGTTTATCGAGCGATGGCACTTCGACCGGGAGCGCGACAGGGATATACAGAATTGGGTAAACACTGAGTGGTGTCGCATTCTGGGATATTCACCTAAGGTGTGCCGATTACTGAACGACTGGTATAGTTTTCACTTCCTGACTATGAAGGACGCTGCATGGATTCTTAAAATACCATGGGTACATGGTAGATGCTTCCTATCATTACATACCTAGTATATTGGTTTGAATCCAACGTCGAAGGTTCCACGCAATCCTATAGTATGGGTTAAACTCTTGGGGTTGTCGCTGAAATTATGGACTCTTAAGGTTCTTTCTGCCATTAGGGATTCCATTGGCAGATTTGTATACATGGAGCCTAGGGGACTTGGAATGTCTGATAAATGGGTTGCATAGATTCTAGTTGAGCTAGGGTTTGTTGGTGGCCTTCCTGCTCAGATTGATTTGTCGCGGGACTGTGTAATTCATAAATAGCGGGTTGAATATTGGAGAATCCTCTTCCGGTGCCTACTGTATCGGGACACAGGCCACTTGGTTCGAAAATATCGGAGGCGTCACTTTGGAAGGCAATCATACAAGACTAGTGATGTTTTGACAACAAAGACTGCTACTTAGACCGCATCACCACCTACGACGGGTGAAAAATCAAGGATGGGACATTATCACACAACCCGCCCTCCTACTCATTTCCTTTATATGTCTCTAGATTCTACATTATCCCCCTTGTCACTGGCGCAAGATAACCTGAAGGTTTCGACCATTCCCCTTCCCCCTATCTATGAATCAGTGTACATTGGGAACCTCGCGCATCTAACTAGACACCCTCATCCATCAACTAACTCTCATGCACCACACACCCCTCATGAATCAACTGCTCCTGTAATCCCGTCCCATACTGTCTTCCCTCTCCCGGATGACCCAATCGGGGACATTAGATCGTTCTCTTGCTCAGAATCTCCCCCTCTGGTCACCTCTGGGCGATCACAGCTTGGGGTACAATCCCCATTAGATCTTGCCCTTGCCACTTCACCCCCAAACTCGTTTGATAGTGAGATTGAGTTTCTATTATATAAACCCTCACTGGATTTATCTGAGATTTCAGCCAAACAATGTGATGAGAGCATGCCTCCTTTCCAGATTAGCCCTACCTCAAGATTGAATGTCATGACATGCCACAAGGGGGGCCGTCGGGGGGGGTGAAATAAACCTATTCAAGACATTACATGATCAAGTAACCTTGGAATGTATGAGGTTCCAATTTCTACTGCATTCAACCAGGTACCTAAAGAACTATCCCCCGAGAAAGGTGGCTCATGATTAATTTCATTTCATTCAATATCTGTGGCCTAGTAGACCCCTATAAATATCTCTCTATTATGAATTTTCTTAAATTGTGCAATACATTTATGGTCTTGTGCCAGGAGACCATGAATTCTTCTGATAAGGCGTATACCTATTTTCAAAATATGTATCCAAGTTGGGACATGGTGGGGGTGGATTCTTGGGGTCTATCTAGGGGCGTGGTGGCTATGTGGAATCCTATGCTGGCTAGTTTCCATGGATATTATTACTTTGGTGGAATACTACTATCTGGCCACATCCAGGGTTATAAGGAGCGTATACAATTTATAAATTTATATGCACCTTACTCAGATCAAATTTTTTTTTGGAAGAGAATGGAAGACAATGATATACTCAAAATATGATATCTTGTTACTGCAGGGGATTTTAATGCCACCCTTTCCTAAAAGGAACATTGGGGGAAGTGATGTAGGATGGAACCTATATCTACATATCTTACAAACCTTTTCATGGAGAATAATTTGCGGGATATACAACCCCACAAGTTATGCCCGACGTGGTACAATGGAAGGAATGGTGATGCATACATTGGTAAGAGGCTTGATAGATTTATTTTACATGAGAAATTATTGGAAAGCCTGGGGAAGGTACACTCGAGGGTGCCAAATATTTCAATATCAGACCATTGCCGCATTATTCTTAGCTAGTGTGAGGTCAAGTTTCCACGTGGTTTTCCTTTCAAATTCAACCGGATTTGGCTTCAAGATCCAAAATTTTCAAAAACTGGTCACTAAACATTGGGAGGCCATAGAGTGTATACTCCCATGACTTGGATGGGACTGGTAATTAAAGGGTTGAAGGTTAAGGTAAATATTTGGGAGAGGTAAAAGAATAAATGCCTCATTACTAAACTTACTTCTATAAATACTAAAATTAGAGATATGCAGTCGGTGCACATCGTTATTGAAAATTTATTGCATTTGGTTGCGTTTGTACTTCTATGTCAGTGAGTTTTTCAAACTGTCGCTTTTGTGCACTTTCAGTTTCACATGTGTCACTTTCATGTTCTTGACTGTCACTTTTGCTTGCTTTCACTTTAATTAGTTTCGTTTCCATGTTATATTTGCTCTGGCATGTGTTCCTTTCATCGTCGTTTGCATATCGCAAGTGTCGTTCGTAGTTTTCTCTTTATATAGAAAATGTCATCTTTTGGCATGGGAAGTATCGCTTATCATGTAAAGTGGAGTTCTGGTTTGTTTCAAAGGGTAACTTTGGTGTTGATGAATTCCCCTAGTCATGCAGACATGCTTTACACTCATTCCAAAATTTTTATGCACTATTGCAAAAGCGTCATCATTGTCCTTGCAAAGTGTATCTTTAGTGTCACACTTGGGGAAAGTCACTGCAATGTCGTCACATTGAGGGAAGAATGTTGTACATGTATTCTAAGTGATCAATGTTTTGTCTTCAATTTTTCTAAGTGTGTGATCATGCCTAAGTTTTTCCTTGTTCACTTTGGTCTCACTGATTCCACACTCAGTCTCATCCAAAAAATTTCACTCCTGATCAACTTGACCTCACTCAACCTTCCTAAACTACGCATTGCGTAGTCTTAGCCCTCAAGCCTTGACCTTACCTCTTGAAATTGTGCACTGTGTAGTCACAGTGGCCAAATTTGACCCTTGAGCTCTAGAACTGTGTAATTTCTGCCTCCCAATCAACCTTAAATGCACATTGCGTAGTGCCAAGCCTCAAGCTTCCAGCCTGGCAGCTTGAGCTACGCAATTGCGTAATCCATTAGCTTTTACTCCCTCCATAATTGTGCATTGGGAAACTTCAAGCCTCAATCCTGAGCCCTTGAACCCCTCAACTATGCAATCTCCCATATTTTTCTCCTTCCATAATTGCACATTGGGCAACTTCAGGCCTCAAGCCTCAACCTTGAGCTCTTGGGCTCCTCATTTGTGCAATCACTTAGCTAGGCCTCTAAAAAATATGCATTGGGAAACCTCAAGCCTCAAGCCTCAAGCTTGACCTCTTGAATCCCTCAACTGTGGAGTTCCTTGAGTCTGTCCTTCAAGAACTTTGCATTGGGCAACCTCAAGCCTCAAGCCCCGATCTTGAGCTCTTAAGCCCCACTACTGTACAATCCTTTGACACTGGCCATCTTGAACTGCACATTGCATAGTCTCAAGCCTTAATCCCAGACCTCGACCTCTGGAACTATGCAATCCCTAAGTTAATCACCAGTTCCAACCCTAAAAAGTGATTTCATGAAACATGTTAGATTAGGGGTTTTTCAGACTGATGTCATCTTGTCGTGAATGGTTTTCAATTGTAGGTAATCTATACCATAAATTTGGAGATTATACTTGGAGACAATGCCACCTATCCTGTGAAAGGGACAAGGACTGTGACTCTTCATCTAAATCAAGGTCAAGTCCTCCATTTGCAAGATGTGTTGTACGTACTGAACTTGAAGAAGAATCTAGTGTCCATCTTACCAATGGAAGACAAAGGATTAATGGTGGCATTCATTGATGGAAAGGTTTGCATTTGGAAGAGGAACTTCAAAGAAGCGTTCACTATTGGTTTAAGGGTTGATCAGGTTGGAGGAAATCCATTGGGGGCCATGACATGTGACACAACTCTTCAATCCTAGCTATGGCACCGAAGGTTTTCACACCTTCTTTACAACGCCCTTCTCGAAGCAAGGAAGGTGGTGACAGGAATGCCCAATTTCAAAGGTTATCATGAAGGTGTATGTCAGGGTTGTGCCGAAGGAAATCATACAAGGGGACCATTCCCCTCAAGTGTCACGAAGACATCTGATATTTTGCAATCGATACATTCTTATCTATCTGGTATGCTACCCATAATATCCTTGGGAGGATGCTTATATTATATCACTTTTATAGATGACTTCTCCCACAAGAATTGGATATATTTTTTGAAAAAGAAAGACGAAGCATTTAAGTGGCTTCGTACCTTCAAGGCCTTGGTTGAAAATCTGACAGGGAAGAAGATCAAAATTTTGAGGATCGATAATGGAACCGAGTATGAGTCGAATGAATTCAATGACTATTGCAAGGAAGCTGGAATTAAGAGGGAGACCACTATTGTGTATACTTCCGAAAAAAATGGTGTTGCTAAAAGGAAGAATAAAATAATTTTGGAAGTTTCCCGTGCCATGCTTTATGACCAAGGTCTTCGGAAGTTCCTATGGGGAGAAGCTGCCAACACCACTGTGTATGTTCAAAATAGATGCCCACATTCTGCATTGGACTCCAAAACTCCTGAAGAAGTCTTCTTTGGTAAGAAGCCCAATGTCTCTAATTTTATATTTTTTGGAAGTTCTATTTATTTTCATGTGTCGTAAGAAAAGAGAAGCAAGTTGGATGATTATGGGAAGAAGAGAATGTTTTTGGGCTATAGTGAAACCTCGAAGGCATATAGAATCTATGTACCTATTCAAAGAGAAGTGGAGATATGCCATGATGTCACCTTCGATGAAGATGCTACCCTCAGGTTCACCCTCTCTTTGATCTATGCTCTGCATGCATCCTGCCCATGTAGTATGGGACTCATGGGAAGTACCTCTAATTTGGCCAATGAGTTGGGAAATGAGGATAGAGACCAATAGCATTACTGATGGATGCATCGGGTATTGCCATACTCTATATGTCTAAGATGGGATGTGTCCAACAACTTGATATGAGATAAAGTCTGATGAGGTTCTCACCTCTAAACTGGCTTCAGGTCAGTTTGTTTGGATGAGGTTTTTACCTCTAAACTGACTTTGGGTCAGTGGAGAGTGGAAAAGTCTTTGTGACTCACTCTCGATGATATTTTCTTATTATTCTTCTATAGTAGAGTAGAGCCAGAAAAGAAAATACATCAGGATGGCACATGATTACATGATGATGATGATAGTACATTATGGTACGGGATGACAAGATTGCACAGGTCGAAAAATGGAGTTCTCCCTAGTTGAGAGGGAATGTTAAATTTGGAAACTAGGGTCAAAATCCATGTTTCACTGCTCAAATGATGGAGATGATATTTTTGTTGGATTCCTCTTTTGGAGAGGTGCAATATTGATCTAAATATCATCTAGTTTGGATGAGCAGAACTTGTATTTTGAATTTATTTTCCACACGTGAAAATTGTCAAGGTCGGTCAGAATTGTAATGTAGGCTCACAAGCCCCAAAATATGTGTCACACACCCAGAGTCATGGATATAAAAAGAGAGACATGATGCTCATTTCATCATTCACTCATCTCACACATCTCTCTCTCATCTGATTGGTTCGTACAGCCTTAGAGGCTTCTCTCTTCTCCACTCGTGTGAAAATGGGAAGCTGAAGATTTCAGATTAGTTTAGGGCAAATCTGGACAGAGTTGACTAGCGTTGACTTTGGGTCAACCCACATCGTGTGACTATGTTTTTAGCTCAGAAAATATGATCTTTGAAGGTCGCATTTGAAGGCACAAAAATCAAGGTCAAACATTGACCTTTGACCATGACATTAATTGCAGTGTTGAATAGTTTTACAGCGGAATTTTGACTTCTGCGTTGACTATTTTGTTAGCTGATTTTGGGGTGTGTCTGAAGGAAGGCTAAATTTGTAAGTGTCTGACTGAACCTGATTGGAGTTTGAGGGGCTGGTTTTACCAACAAATTATTTGCTGGCTAGGGCATCCTGTTGACTGCTGTAAAATACATTTCTCTCTCTCTCTCTTGAATAAAAAGAATTACAAATTCTTGTCTCTTCTATTGGCTTGTCTTCTGTCAATTTATTTTATGTTCTATCAGCATTTACTTTCGATGATTATGTGATTGCTAATATGAAATTGAATCGGGCTAATAAGAATAAATATTGAAGTAAAATACTATAAGAATAGAACATACCATGATTAACTAAAATTAACATACCTTTAATATAGATGGCTATAATATTTTAAGGAATCCTGCAAAAGCTAATGTGGGGAAATACATGAACCCACCTGCCTTTTTGGAATTTTCACAAAGTCAAAGAAATGTTCAGTGTCATCATCAACATAGAGGTACAATTGTTCAATCTCATTAGTAATATGAGGCATTACATCTAAAATAGTTGATGAAATAAATGGAAACGGTGTACTCTATACTTCGTATGGGTTTGTGCCAGTAAGGAACTTTCTTGGCCCTGGTTTACAACAAGCTCTAGGCCCTTCAATTTAATTTCTCCCACCTGTCAGTTGAGGTGGATGCTTTGCAGGGCTATATTCAATATCTCCTTCTCAAGGGTCGATCTACAAAATTTAAAAGTGATGCGAGTAACCTCCCTATAGGTAATATGAGCATAGATATGAACAAACCTACAGAGAAGGCAACATAATCTCAAATTTGATGGGTGTTTTTGGAAGTGTATTTTGCTATTGTATAAATTTGGATGAGCATATGTGAGTAAGCCTTTAAATGTAGTTGTTATAGATTTTTATATAATATAGGTATGGAATTTTAGTTCTTATTTAAAGAACCGACTATCCACCCACTATCCAAGGGAAAATAACTATGTAATTTCTCGAGTAACATGTTGTGACTGGACGTAGAGTTAATTTGAATCTAATCCACATAAAAGTAAAATGAAACCAACCTCATATTGATTGTCAATATCCTTTAAGCAATAGAGTTTTGAGGTATGCCTCATGTTTGGATTGTACACTATTAGGGTATGTTACAATAAGACATGCCATTATGACTCTCTTCCGTACTAGGCTAGACAGCGTCTCTCAACATAATGATAGATTCAAAGACTAGGAAGCTATCAAATTTGGATGCCAATTGCTAAGCCCCTCCTCTTCTGTTCTTGCAGGTAAAGGTATGATTGGTAGTGGCAAGATTTATTAGGTGCAGTTCTGTCACTATGTATTTGAAAAGAGTTGAGAATGCTTCAAGCCTTCTGATGCTGCCACGCTTCTCATCCAATGATTTTATAAAATTGAAGTCACCACCAAGGATCCAAGGGGCAAGAGCAAGGAGCTTATGCATCTGAGTAATGGAATCAAGGAAAATAGTCTTTTATCTTGGAGAGGTTGGGCCGTATACGTTATAAAGAAAACATGTATATGCTTAACCAATTATCCTAGATTGGATTGAGAGAATGTGAAATGCGGAAAAGATATTTAAGATTTGAATCTCTTAAGTGTTCTAGATGATGGCAAGGTGCCTTAAATTTCCCTGATCATTTATCATGATCACATAAAAATCTCTACCCCATTTACTTATTATATTTGAAATGACCTCACTAGAGGATTTGGTCTCTTCGATCATCATGACCACAAATTTTTTAGATTTCCAGTTTTCTTTTAGGAGTTGTTTATTGGCTCTATAGTTGAGGACTGTGATATTCCATGAGAGGATTTTTATTTTGAGGTGATGCTGGAAGTCAGGAAACAATTCGTTATCATCCTTACGCATCTTGAATTTACCAACATACCCCTTAATTCATCGAGGAGTTGAAGGTTTTCTTTTGACCTCTTCTTTTTCCCTCTTTGTGCAATTTTGATGAATCCTTCAAAGGTTGGGATTATACCCGTAGTGGCCCAGTATTAAATTGTTAAGAGTCATATTTTAAACCAACTTGACACGTTTTGAAGTATGCCTAGTTGAGCTATTTTACTTGGTGCTTAGGAAAAGAAAGCATGTCTCTCTTTTAAAGCTTTTTTCAAGCTTGATAGATTAAGGGAGTTGAGCTTCATCTCATCAATTAGGTTGAGTGAAAAATCATGGCTTACGAGTGAGGGATCTTTGGGCATGGATTGTAATGATGAGGGGAGCTAGGATTCTTTAGGCGTGGATTGGACCAATGAGGGGAGTTGGGGTCCAATGAAGGAAGTGGGCTGCAAAAGAGAGGAGCTGGATGGGCTAATATTTGTAAACAAAATACATTAACGGATTCGAAGTCTCTGTTTCACATGCATGCCTTCCCTACATTGACCTCTGTTACGCTGTTGTCATAATCTGGGGCAAGGGATATAACACGGGGCCCAAATTATAGTTTTCAAGGTTTCAGAAGAATTTTGACACTCAGGGTTTGATAAGGAATTTCAGCTGTCAGGTTTGATAAAGAAAATCTACTATTAGGGTTCCACAAAATTGGAGAAACTTTGCAGAATTTAAAGTTGCAGTGAAATAGTAGGGACTGTATTTTTCATGTTTTTATGAGTTTTTTGTTGGAAGAAGTTTACGAGGATGTTGAACAATGAAGGAGTGAGCGGGAGCTTAAACAGGATAAGCCTGGACCGACTGGCTTGGAGGAGGGGTGTCGAGGATCCGGTGGAGAAGGAACAAGCTCCCACATACCTGAATATCACCACCAATTGCCCTTTCTTGGTCATATCAACTGATAAGCTCTATGCACAGTATAACGGTGATGCACAACATGGCTATGATGTCGGAGCAATACAGGGCAATTGCCCTGCTCCGGTCCCGAAGCTTATTTATTATTTTGAGATATATGTCAAGGACAAGGGACAGAAAGACAACGTTTCTATTGGCTTCACCAATCAGCATTTCAAGATGACTAGAAAACCTGGGTGAGATGCTCTGGCTTGTATTGCTGATTCGAATTTCTTCTGTCATTCTGGATTATTGTAGATAAAATGCTTATTGTATTTTCATCTTGCTTGAGTTTGCATAGTATGGCATTAGTGTTATGAAGTTTTACTAATAGGAAGTTCAACATATTTGAATTTTATAGAAATTTCCTACGAGTTACTAAATATTGTAGAACAATGAAACCTTTCAGTCAAGAAGCTGTCAATAAATATAAATAGTACAGAAACTCCGTGTCATGGATGTTTTCTTGCCAATTGCAGCCGTTGAAGAATTGCTGGAGCCCGATGCAGTAAGTTTAAGTTCAGCTATGAATATCACTGTCCAAAGCTAAATCGATTATATATATATATATATAAAAGAAGCTGAGTGATGGCATAAGCTCTGTGTATGAGGAGATCATTATGATGTCTGGTATGTAAGAAACGAACCCTACAGCAGCGTGAGGATGATATTCGTATGGCTTCTGTTGGGATAAAACCAGGTAATAACTGCACTGGACATTAGTAGTGCTCTTCAATCACTGTTTCTGTTTTGGCATCACGATCATGAGAGGGATTGAACTATGTAATAGGGAGGGATAAATGTTTTTGTATCTTTGTTTTCATGTTTCGCTGGGGGAAAAAGACTTTGTTTTCAAATGTATGCACAATTTTTGATATGGGCCTACTATTATACAGTTTATGTAAAAAAGATGGAGGTTTGATCTCTCAAATAGTAACAGATGAATGTAATTGTTTTTTTGGGGTTGAATATAGACTATGATCTGGTACATAATATAAACCAGTCGTATTTTTCATGTTGAAAAAAGTATAAACATTTGTCCCAATCTCATTTGTTTCAACATCCTTAAACAGTGCATTAACCTTATCCACTTGGCAGGCTTGAGCATAAGCCCTAAGAAGAATGTTGTAGGTTACAATGTTGGCTTGACATCTAACGTTCTCCTTCATTTTGTGGAAGTATCAGCGGGATTTTGTGAGATCCTTTTTGCTAAATTTAGGATTAACATGTATAGTACAATAAAACACAAGATTTACTGGCCATGAATGATGTTTTGAGTTACTATCCAAATGCCAATTAGGCAGCCCAATCAAGTATACAGAGCAGTCCTCAAATATCAGCACACAAACCCTAACCAGAGATCAGTAGAAGCTAAAGTGGTGGCAAAATAATGTGCACAAGGAACTTATACATTAGACTAACCTAGAACTTACACATCTTGTTCACAACTTTGATCGTGAACAAGAACCAATGTTAATGCTTCTGTCATTGAAGACCTTCCATGCTTGATGTGCTGATGGAAAGTACAGATCGCTCAACTGAAATGTCTACCATACTACTATTGTGCTAATGAAGTAACAATACAAGATACAAGAATATAGCTTCCTGCTTAGAGTCAGAGCTTCTCTAATGATGTTGCCATGCCACATCAACACTGATATCTATGATGTTCTGCTATTACTGTGCTTAAGATATCACACAAACTTATCAATAGATATACAATCCCATTACTGCAATGTTTGCCAATACTATTTTGCACTTTCTGCCAATCACTGCAATCAATATATATATATATATATATATATATATATATCAGGTTACATAAACATGGTTTCTTATCAAATTCTTGGTTATAGCATACATCATATAGATACCACTCCTGCAAATTCGGAGGATGATAGCTGAATCATACTGTTCTAGCATAGATGGCACTGTTTAAATTACATAAGATCACATCTGAGTCATACTGTTCTAGATTAGATGCCACTGATGCACTTGCAGTATTGGGAATCATAAATCATTTTTCTAAGGATCTGACATCAAGAAATAATACCATAGTACCTAGAAATCACATATATAAGTCATAGTGTCAAATGACTATGCCGAGAAGCAGGATGATAACTATAGATTCCAACAAGATGTGAAAGAGCATCTCTCTGAGGGATAGACAAACTATCATCGAGCCATCATGAGAGGATACAATTGTGCCAAGGTTGAATTTGTCATCATTCAATGCTTAGTACTACCATCTGTCCTTAGCAAGAAGCTTATTCCAAGAGTATAGATGATAGAAGTATAACTGAGCCATCCCTTAAGTAGCTGCAAAAAATATATGATATACTATGATTGTGTCATATCAAAGATTGAATAACTTCACAAGAATTAAGTGTCATAAAGCTAAGAATCGAATCAATATTGGTGTGCCGATATCATTTCATATAGACTTGAATGTCGAGAGTATACAACTGAGATGAGGCTGAGATCAATGAATGCAACAATACTGGAATGACATTATTGAGACTATATAGATACCAAATTCCACTATGATGAGGTTATTCAAAAGAGTGATAACATTGTCATTATGGTTAGATCATTCCAGAATCCTCCATCATGTAGAAGTCCACGTAGGAGTAGTTCTAAAACACTTGCTTCAGCAATGTTTCAACAAGTCTCAATGCTGCTACAGGATATTTCAAGTCATTAATAACAATGACTTTAAACTAAAGCTCCAAGGGTGCTTAATGTTTGACGTAATTCAGACTTCTATAAGGGAAGAAAAGTAAAGATCAATATGGCCTTCCAAGGTCAGTAAACTGATGCTACTAATGAGCTTCCAAGGTTTCTTCAGGAGTTAAGGTCAGCTGTAATTGCACAGGAACAATGAATCGAGGATTGACAGTTTGTAATAGGTCTGCAATGCTGCTTCCATTATCCACCTAATGAGACTTGATTTTAAGCAAAGATGAATGATACAGAAACAATGGAGGATAGTGACAATAAGTTTATTCTCCAGAGAGGTCAAAAATCTGAAGACCAGGTCTGAATGTAGTATTCTCCCACAGATCTGTCAAAAAAGAGGTAACCAAGGTCCCTTGCAGTGCCCCCTCTTCAATGCTAGTGAGGAATCAGCCCCTCATATTTTCCTATCTTCCTCTTATGCCGCTCAACTAATACCCAAAACTCTGTCTTCATTGCCAAGAGACTCATCTAAGGGTGATACAATGATCCTTGTTCCTTCATTACTATCTTTAAGACGTTACATCTTTGGGAGAGTGAATGAGGAATACCAAAAAGAATGCAAACAGAAGATTTGATAGAAAATCCATTCGAATCCCGTTGTTGACAAGTTTCCCAAAATAAATCATCCTGGATTTCCATTGTTTGCTAAGGTGCATAAATATGGATATTGCTGTGAGTTTGCTAAGGAAGATAGGAAAGAACTATAGAGACAGTTCCTTTCTCATCAACAAATAAACAAGAACGACAGTGAATTTAATGTGTCAAAAGCACAATTATAGCACCTAGAGGAAATTAATTCGAGGTGGCCTTTATGGTGTTGCCCTTGTGGCAGTAAATCTATCAACTAATCACATCTCTGGGTTGATCAAAACATGCTGAAGGTATTAAAGGAGGCTGGTGAAAGTGTTTCAGATTTGCAGATAGATCTTGGCAGGCTTTAGTTATAGGCCTTTCCCCATATTTAGTATGTTGGAGATCACATGCATATTAGGAAGAATCGAATGAAGGGTTATTGGCAGTGACATGATGGATTTATTTTGGATATCACATGGATTTAGAAGTAAAAGAAAACTTTATCTGAAGCTGGGCTAGAGATGCTGACCAATGTGCCTATTATGCATGGCCACAAGCATTTGGTCTCGTCTTGCTAACTGCTAGTAGAAAGAGTTTGGAATGCGAGTTTGTATAAAGGCTGAAGTCATAGGTATATAGTGTGGTGAATAAGGTATGAAATAAATTCCTCCAACAACAACATTGGATGTATATCAGCACATACAGGCTTTAAAGATTCATTTTTTTAAATCATTTTGTCCCCAACAATTAAAGTACTACCATCTACGGCAATACAACACCATTTTGCAAGAAGGATGAGAATAGTCTTTGCAGGGTTTGAGGATGAATATATGTCATTTATTATATATGGATTAAGCATAGATAACTTGATATTACTTCCAGTGCCGCAATTTCTATCCACCACTAATATTTAAATAGGATGTCACCTATCTCCTATACAGTTACAGTGAGTGCAAGCTATTGCAAGGGCCTTCTATCCCTAGACGTGGTGTTTAATTATAACAGACAGGATGGATGACATGTGCACTATGCAATGGATGACACTTTTTCAACATCTTTGTTTATTAATAAACAGATACAGGGTAATTTGGGGAAAGAACTTGAGGGTTTGATTATTTTTAGATAGACAGAAAATGAAGTGACCACTCAGGAAGAATTCAAAGGTTGAAAAATTTGGTGGTCTACTGAGACATGAAGAAGGGCATCATGTGGCAGGAAACCATCAGAAAGGACATCATGCCAGATGTTGTGTATACAAATCAATTGTGGAGCAGAATAATAAAGGGAACAATAATTAAAATCCACAAGTTCGTGATGATGAGAAGATTTAAATTAATTTGTTAGAGACAAATGATAGGAAGAACAGTCAATTTGTTTCAAAGCATGTAGCATGTATTTATGAGGTGACAAAAGTCTTATAAAAGTCTTGACAGAGGTAAGAGAACTCAAGGAAAACAATGAAGGTTAGGTTGATGAGTCGTGCAAAAATTTACTGTATTGGTCATTCTCTAGAGAGGGAATTAAGGCATTCCAACAAAATATATCCCTCGCTCTCTTGTTTTACTTATGAGTAATGAGAAGCACCACTAGCACTAGACGATGGAAACCTAGAAGAGAATATAAAATCAAATGTTACTCTTTGATATTCATGGGTAATCTATCAATTCATCAGTTGGTCCTCCTATATACTTTATAATTCTTTCTTATGCATGTACAAATGAGAGTTGCCTCAGAAGTTGTTGCATGCTGTTCAACGAAGTGCATATTTTAGAAGAATTGCAAACTAAAAATGTTTTCCAGGTGTTGAGTAATGATGGACAAGTTTCCTATCACACATCATCCCGAACTTGCATTGTTTGATAAGGTGCATAAATATGGATATTGCTGTGAGTATGCTAAGGAAGATAGGAAAGAACTATAGAAATATTAGGCATGGCCACAAGCATTTGGTCTCGTCCTGCAAACTGCTTGTAGAAAGAGTTTGGAATGCGAGTTTGTAAAAAGGTTGAAGTCATAGGTATATAGCATGGTGAATAAGGTATGAAATCAATTCTTCCAACAACAACATTGGATGTATATCAGCACATACATGCTTTAAAGATTCATTTTTATAAATCATTTTTCCCCCAACAATTAAAGCACTTCCATCTAAGGCAATACAAGTTACAACACCATTTTGCAAGAAGAATGAGGATAGTCCTTGTGAAGTTTGGGGATATTCTCTTCGTTATTGAAACTACTGAGATTGGCCAACTTTCTCCATACCCACAAGAACAAATCCAAATAGATTCTGCAAAATGCTAATTGCAAAAATAATTTAAAACAATGTTGTCTAAATGAAGGTGAATTTCAGCATTGAGTTGAGAGAATATTGTGGTATATGGAGTTTTACAAAGATTAAACACTGAGGATGGATAAACATGTCACAATTGTAGAAATGCGTCCAAGGATTATGACTTTTCTGCAAGATATTTCCAATTGCATTTGGTTCATTCTATGGTTGATTTTATAGATAGTTGAATATATGAGAAGTTGAGTACAGAAAATTTTAGCTTCTAGTAGTTTGCTCTCAGAGTTGATTAAAATTTTCATGGTTATTTATGTGTTCGGAAGATAAAAGGTTTGGAAAATTTTATTAGATAATTCAGTGATTTAAGAAACATGTAAAATTTTCTTCTTTATTAACAAATTTAAGATGTATTAAACCAGACACCAAATTGGTGTATGAGACTTCCTTGTTTGTGGGACAAGGGACCCACCTCCACCATAATAAAACAAACAGACAGGCTGGCATTAACCCACACTCTAGTTTACTCCATTCTCAAGCACGGAGGAATCAAATTTATTGTATAATTTCACCAAATTGGCACTTTTCCAAAGCCTCCCAAATCTCATCATCCGAGCAGTCTTTCTAAGGATCCAAATTATTTCTTATATTGCCCCAAACAGTGTTGGTTCTTGGGGAATAATGTGATGCAGGATCTGACTCATAATGGAGGCGGCATGTTGTTGAGATATTTGTTCCATCAATGCTCAGATTGGTTCACTGTTCAAAAATGGATGGACAGATGAATTTTACTTTCTTGTGCCTTTATTTGCCTCCTTTGTACCTCCAGGGAAATTGCATGTAAGGCCTTTCAAGAGAGACAGAAGATGTGGCCCATGATACACCTGCAAATCAGATAGATCTACTATTCCTCTAGATCAATAGTTGCATTTGGTCTACAATTGTCCATGATCATTGGTGGCTCGGTGGGAATACGTGAATATTGCATTATTCTCTCTGTTGGGGTTCCCATGTTTCAGCCAGGTTGTCAAGACCAAAAGATGAGACAACATAGAACCACTTTCAAACCTTAGGATCTAGCCCTCCTAGGTCCAGAGAGGGATCTCTCTATATGAGTCAAAGTGTATATCTTTGAAGCTCTAAGTTATGATTTTAGGCTAGTTATAGGCTCAGGGTTGTTTGTTTGATTGTTTATGTTTGGTTGTTGGGAATCAAGAAAGGAAGGTCCAATATAAGACAAGGATGAGCATAGAGGGAATTAGGCTAAGAAAGATAACTTAGGGAACATCAAGGCCATTGGGAAATGGAGTTGGAGGTGAAGAGGATTATTAACAATTCCAGTTTGCAAGCTTTTGATTGAGCAATCCACATCTAGAATCTTGGATCTTGAAGGATGATTGGTGAAATGGGACATTAAGGAATGAAAATGAGTGAAGGGGAACCATCCAATCCTATCTATAGATCAGGTCAAAGGTCATTTAACTCTAGACCTGCTTAGACAAAAATCAAAGGCAATACAAGGGATCCTAGCAAGGCTTAATTGGGATGGAAAGATCCTAGTGAGGTAGAGGCGAGGTTCTAGACCTCCCAGTGTTCTCAACTCATCCAAATAAATCCTAGCAAGAACATCTAAACACAAGTTTCATTAATTCATACATCAGAGAGCAAGAAACAACATCCACTACACTGATTAAATCAATTGAAACCAATATTCAGATACACATATAGCAGAAAACAGAAAAGGTTGGGAGAGTAGCAACATAAGGTACCTATCAAGGGTAAATCTTATGCCAAACTTCTGATGCAAGCCAGATGAAATGAAATGAAATGGAACTACACACAGAGATAGAAAAACATCACCAGCTGCTTTAGGTCAGAATCCAAAGAAATGTACTTGTCATATTAAAAACAACACCAGTCAGGTACATCATTGCCCACAGCTTGAACATTCGGTCTGAATACATCAAATCTCATCCTATATTACAATATTACACAGAGAACTTGTCTCAAGATGAAAGCGCTTGCATTTCTCTGATATCTCATCAACAACCCTTACAATAATTTCCTTCTGTGTTTTATAGCAGAGGATGAACAGAAGGTCGACTGAGGTGGTAGGTGAACACTAAATGTTGTATTAAACATCTGAAAGAAAAAGGGTCGAGGCCTATTCTTCTTGAATGCTGAGTATTTAATCTCTGTCACCCCCTTTCTGAAAGAATGATCTTCTCGAGATATGATTTTGACATCTTCGGCTGTGGTGTTGTACTTGTGGTGAATAAACAAAAGGAAAATGAACACTGGGAAGTCTGCTACATAAATGCTCTAATTGCTTTGAACTGTTGTCAAGGTGGAAATTCCTTCAGGGACATTGTGCATAATGAAAGCTGTATGGGCACCCTGTACTTGATGAAGAAAAACATTCTGTTGATGAATAAACCCTAATATTACCTTTTACTATGCATAGGACCTTTTGATTGATCCTCGGGGTCTTCAATCTGATGCTTTGCCTTCTAAACCACTGATTTAAGGCTCAAGATATTCATTAGCGTGCCCTTAATCTCCTTTTATTTGTACTAAAATCCTTTGTCGCTCCATTGTTGCTTCTGACAGGTTAGCTCGAGCTTTAATGGCACAGGAAGGTTTTCCACAGAGTATTAAACCCTACTTTTTCAATGAAAGTCCTGCCTTTACCTTCCCGGGTCTCTGTTCATAAATTCGGCCGCTGTAAATGATCTTCTTCGATTTCTCTGCCATTGTGACAGAGATTGTGTGCCATGGCGGCCATTAACCACCGATAACCCTGCAAAACACGAAAAAAGGTTAAGAAAAAAACAGAGGGGTGGCGGATGACATGGATAATGAACATGACTATACAGATGATGAGATGGAGGAAAAATTCGCAGAGAAATAGTGAAAGGATGCTCTGGTGGAGGATGGCGGGCTGTAGAGTGGAAAAACGAATGAAAAACATTAAAAAACACGATAATGAACCAATTATATGTAGTGGAATGGGCAAAGGTACAGAGGGTACACATGGAGATGACGTGGAAAAACGGGAGACAGTGGAACAATCAACGGCGGAGGGACAAATCTGGACCGTTGATCGTGGTGGAGATCAATGGCGGAGGGCGATGGATGGTGGGCCAGGGGTAGGGTGGAGATGGTTTAACCCGTGCGCAGCTCTGTTGATTAATGACCGTCGGATGAAACACCCAAAATCTTGCGGTTGTCATGAATTTCGCTGTGTGACTTGAACCGAACGATAACGCGCGGGGAGAAAGTGGTTTTGTTGTCATACAGGGGACAGGTGGCAGACAGTGAATGGAATCGTTGGGTGCTTGGGGAAAACCACCCACCGTGCAGAAGCGGTGCGGAATAAACCGGCGGGTTTGGAACAGTGCATAGGAGGGGACCACCAGCGGAAGGACTGTGGACCGTTGATCTGACGGAGAAATGAATGGCGATCGCGCGATGAGAAAATGAACCGGGGGGGGGAAACGAAGGGCACCGGGATTCACGCTCACCGTCCAATCAACCAAGATCGACGGATGGAATTTTGCTCGATAAATTCAGTGGATAGGCGCCTTTTGCTTCAGCGGGTGGTTACAACACGAGATCACATGGAGAAAAAGGCGTGGGGCTAAGCGTGAAAGGGGTTGTGCCTGAAATAAGGTTCAAAGTGGGTTTTCAAGCCATTTTTAACATATTTTGAGGCCCAAAGGGTAACGATAGGGGGATGGAGGGGGAATTTGGGAGAACAAAGGGTGCAGGGATCTTTAGAAGGGATTTAGGGGGTTGATAGGGGAATTAAAAGGGGCAAAGAGGGACTTTGACAAAGGGGAGTGAAAAGGGGTAAAATGTGGAGCTGGCAGGGAACAAGGGGTACTATAGGCCTTTTGAGGAATGGATCAACAGAGAGTTATCTTAGGCACAACACAAAGAGACTTCAAGGAGGATGGCTTTTCAGGGGGAGAAACATTCCTTGAAGGCTCCCCAATAATCTAGCCCCCAGCTTGCTTGTCAAGAATTTCATAGGGGGGCTAACAGTGGCTCCACATGGGGATGGCTTCTTCTTGAAGGAGTCAAGAATCTAGAAGATGATCTTTGGTGTAGGCCAGATGCCTGCTGCTTGGCACATCCCTTTCTTTTTCTGATTTTCAACTTCCACAATATGAGAAAAACATCAGCGGAAAGACTTTCCCAACCAGTCTACCTACCCAAACTATAGTCCTAACATTTTTTCTTATTTTAGGGTGCATTTAAGCTAGCAGACCCTGTACATCATTTATTTTTGAAACAAAAAACAAATCTATTCTACTTCTACCCATATTGCTCCATGAGACCAGATTGGATTGTTGGTCTCATTTGTTTCTCTACCTAATCTACTACCTATTGGGATTAAACTTTCTAACAGGTTTCTTCTCCTACATTCTAAGACAAGAAATTCAAAACAGCCAAGCCAGGATTAAACTGTCTGACTCGCTCTGGATCCAAGGCATAAAACTTTTGATCGTGGACAGTAAATTGCTGAAAACTTGGAGACAAAACTGTGAAGGCTCGAAATCTACAATTTGAAATATCCTTCTTTTTCTGTGACTCAGGTTTTGAGCATATTGGAGTCACTTACTTTTCTTCCTTTCAGCTCTGTTTTTGGGCATGTTAGAGCTCATTCTTCTTTTCACTTCTGGTCCATATTTTGAGCATATTAGGACCAGCTATTCTGCTCCCTTTGGCTCAGATTTTGATCATGTTCAAGCCACTCTTTTCTCTCTCTTTTTTATTTATTTATTTATTTATTATTTTTTGAAAGAATGAAAACACTGCAATGGTATGTACAATGAAATGGAAACTGGAAACTGAAATTAGCAGAAGTAATGCTTGAGCATCCTAACATTGACAGGACCCACAAACAGCTCTATACCATCAAGTTCTTGCAAGAAAAATGCATTAGGACCCACAGTGGCTTGGATGATATATGGACCTTGCCACAAACTATCAAACTTGCCATGTTTACCGTTGTCCTCTCTCCTTGAATCCCATTTCAAAACCTTGTCCCCAATTTTGAAATCTGAAGCTTTGGCTCTTTTGTCAAGCTGCCTCTTTACGTTTTCCTGAACTCTGACAGCTCGGCTGTAAACCTGCTCCCTTGTTTGTTGAAGATGGGTTGTTTCATTGATTCTTCTCACCATATCGTCCTCTTCTATCTGAATATCTTGGATGAGCTTAATCACTGGTATTCTAAGGCTAGTAGGAAAAACTGCTTCTGTTCCATAAAACAACTGGAATGGTGAGATGCCAGTAGATTTCTTTGTGGTGAGCCTGTCAGCCCACAAAGCATGTACCAACTTTTTATGCCATGACTTTCTGTTCTCTTCCAGCAACTTCCTAATGATGTTCACCAGGCTTTTTTTGGATGTTTCAGCTAAGCCATTACCCTGGGGGTAATAGGCAGTTGAATGACCAAGGGCTATTCCATACCTGTGACAGAAATCAACAATTTTCTTGGATCTGAAAGCAGCAGCATTGTCAGTGATTATTTTCCTTGGATAGCCAAACCGAGATAGGATGAAGTCTTCTAGGAACCTAATGATGATATAATAAGTGGCTTTCCTAGTGGGTATGGCTTCTATCCATTTAGTGCAGTAGTCTATGGCTGTTAGGATCCATTTATGTTGTCCAGAGGAAGCAGGATGAATTTCTCATATAAAGTCTAGGCCCCATTGCATGAAGGGACCTTCTACGGTGATAGGCTGTAAAGGGAGGGGGATGAGCTTTCTTCTGAATTCAAAGATCTGACATTTGTGGCAGGTAAGAATCATTTTATGGACATCATTGAATAGTGTAGGCCAATAGTAACTAGCCCTAAGTATTTTATTTGCAGTGGCTTTCCAACTCAGGTGGCCTCCACACTCCCCGGCATGAAATTCTTGTTTGATTCTTTCAGCTTCAGTTTCAGACAAACATTTCAACAATAGGCCATTTGGATTTTTCCAATATAGGTTTTCATCCAAAATGCAGTAGTTTCTAGCTTTCATCTTTATGAATCTGGCCTTAGTTTTGGATAGTTCTGGAGGGGCATTGAGATTGGTGAGCACATAAAGGATATCATAATACCAAGGAGAGTTCTGAAACTTCTCCTCAACAGTTGGGAGGGGTGATCCTTCCTGCTCATCTAAGGCATTTACCATGTTAATGTCAAGGGCTTACAGATTGGATTCAGCCATTAATTGGGCCAGGCCTTGACCTTTGATCAGTTTGGTGGGCTTTATCTCGAGGTAATACTCTAAGATTGAAGCGATCCATTTGCCCCTTTTCCCATCAGGGTCTTGGGACAAGATATATTTGATCACTATATTTGGCACATAAGAAATGGTGTGAGAATGCAGAATGTACACCCTAAAGTATTTTAAGGCCTTTACCAGGGCATAGGCCTGCTTTTCCATTATGTTGTACTTTAAGGGTGCGTCTCTTAAGGATTTGCTGAAGAAGGCAATTGGCTGTTCATTTCCTTCTGAATTTCTCTGCAATAAAACTGTAGCCACTGTATGTTGTGAGGTGAATGAAAATATCAGGAAATCGTTTGAGAAGTCTGGGCTGATAAGGATAGGGGCTTGAGCGAGTGCAAGCTTTACTAACTCAAAGGATTTCTTGGCTTCGATAGTCCACTTAATTCCTGCACCTTTCTTCAACATGTCGGTCATTTTCCTGAGGTGCTCAACAAGATTGGGAATGAATCTCCTAAGGAAATTGATCTTCCCAATGAAGGACTATAACTCCTTGATGTTTCTCAGGTGTGTGATTTGAAGTATCCCCTCAACTCTTTGTGGGTCTATCCTGATCCCTTTCTCAGATATAATGTCGCCAAGAAGTTTGCCTTCTTGTAGCCCAAACACAATTTTCTTAGGATTTAAGGACAAACCATACCTTCTACATTTTTCAAAAACTTTTCTTAGATGTTTTAGGTGTTCTTCTTCAGTTTTAGAAAAGACAATCAAGTCATCCAAGTAGATAACTATGAAGTGTCCTATTTCATCTGAGAAAGCTATATCCATCGCTCTATGGAAGGTAGCTCCAGCATTGATCAGTCCAAATGGCATTTTCACATACATGAAGGTGCCCCATGGAGTGGTAAAAGTTGTTTTGAGTTGATCTTCTGGGAGTACAAGAACTTGATTGTATCTTGGAAAACCATCAAGTAGGGAGATTCTCTTAGAGCCCACTACCTTCTGTAGGATATGTTCCATTCTAGGCAAAGGGTAGTTGTCTTTTAGGGAGGCTCTGTTGAGGTTTCTGAAGTCTATACATAGTCTGATCTCCCCTGTTTTCTTTCTCACAACCACTAAGTTTGACACCCAATCAGAAAACCTTATAGGGACTATTATACCTGCATCATACATCCTTTTGATCTCTTTCTCTACTGCAGGCAATTGTTTCGGATTGATCCTACGGAGTTTTTGTCTAAAAGGCTTCTGATTTTCCTTCAGGGGTATCTTGTGTTGTATGATGTTGGTGTCATAGGCCTTTAAGTCCTCATAGCTCCATGCAAACACATCAATGAATTCCTTAAATAGGTCAGTGTATCTCTTCTTCATGTCTGCAGGTATAGACTTAGCTACTTTGATCATTTTGGGCTTATCTTCAGTGCCAATGTTGCATTCTTCTATATCTGAGTCTGCATGTTCTATAGTGGGCTTTTTTGCTACGTCATCAAAGTCAAAAAGGTCCTCTAGGGGTGCCAGGCCTTTGGGTATGTTCTTATCTTTGGCCTGCAACACCTCCATTTCCTCATTTTCCGTGTTTTCACATCTTATGGTTGAACTTCCAGTTTCCTCAGAAAAGGTGTTTATTTCTATGTTACAAGGTGGGGATTCTTCATCAGGGGATTCCTCACTAAGGCAGCTGTCTTCGTATTTAGAGTCTGAACTGGAAAATTCAAACTCATTACTGCCTGTCAAGAAGTCCTCAATCTGTTTATCACCTTCAAGGACCTGCCAATATTTTTCATTATCTGGCACTGCAGGTCTGAATTTGGTTTGAATAATTATATGTGTGTCAGCCGGAGTCTCAGTATATGAACTAGCCAGGCAAGTTAATCCATTAGCAATAGCATTTTGACCCCTAGGCAGAAACACCAAATCTTATTCTACAAAGGTTTTTAATAGATCTACTGCATCATTCCTGTACGCTCTAAGTCGGGGATGTTTCATTGTATATTCACCATTCACCTGTTTGATGACTAACTCTGAGTCTCCTCTCACAACTATCCTACGGGCTCCTGATTTTTTCAATAGATTCAGACCCAGGATGAGAGCCTCGTATTCTGCAATATTATTTGTGCATTTGAAGTGCATATTGATAGCATGGCTCTCAGCGCAGTCGTTTTCTGTGTTACGAAGCCACACCCCCGCTCCAGCAGTTTTCCTAGTACAGGATCCATCGAAATTCATTTCCCACAGGGGTTCGCCATTATGTTGCATTTGAGGGTCTGTACTAGGTTGTGGGTTGACTTGTTCTTCATGTGGTATATTAGTTTGAGGGTGTGACTAGTAGGCTGATTGTATTGTGTTTCTGGTTCCTCCTGAGTTTCGTTTTCGGTACCCTGCCCATGGTCTTCTTCATCGTATTCTTCTAGGGTAGCCATTATGTTAAAATCCATGGGTTCTATGTTATTGATTTTATTTCTGTTTCCTGATGTTGGCAATCCTAAGGATGGGTTGTTATAAAGAATGAAAGAATCCAGGTCTGTGTGTACAGAGTATAATGGTGAATTTTAGGTTTCTCTGGGCTACTGACTAGGAATTTCATCAGGGACTCTCTATATAGTCTTCTAAGTTGGCCAAATATAGGGATAGTGGCATATGAGCCATCCATCTGCATTGTTCCTTACAGTTTGGCTCCCCATGATCTTGACAATAGCATGCCATACTTGGGTGGCACATCTTCTACCACCACATCCATGACCATACATTTAGTTGGGATCTGGGTCAAGCTCACACATAAGTCTTTGATTAGGCCTAGGCATTTTACTTTGCTAGAGTCAAACAAATATAGATCTTTGTAAGGTCGTGTTATCTCTAGGCCTAGATTTTACATCACTACCTTAGGCATTAAATTGTGTGATGCTCCAAAATCATGCATGGCATTGTGGAGTATTTTATCATGGATGTTGAGACTAATATAGAAAGGTGGAACTACCCCCTCCTGAAACTTTCCCTCGATCTTTGGAGTGAACAGCAGGGCAGGTTGATCATCATTCAAATTTACAGTATCATTTTTTTCCCCTAAATTCAATTCTTTCAAAATTTGGCCTTTATATACATGCTGAGTGGCCAGCTCAGATAATGGTACAGAGATTTTGATTTTTGCAATTTCACTCTCTAAATTGAAAGTGGACCGACTCTTGGAAATGGTTAACTCTGTTTTATTAGCCACCTTGGTGACCGAATCAGTTTTTAATTTCTCATTATGTACAGGGTTGGGAACAACTATATCAGGAGTACTAACTGAAGTGCTAGTACTGCTAGCAGGCTCACTTTGTTTTTCATTCTTCTGGTTGTCTTTTTCTTTGTTTTTTCCAGAACCTTCAGCTACTGATTTATTGCTTTCAGCAGACGCTTTAGAAGATCTGTCAGGCATTTTCTTGATGGTGATCTCAGGAGCTTTGGTTGTGGAAGTATCTTGGCTCTTTTTGCTCCTAAGTTCATATTGTTCTCTGACTTGTAACATGGCATTTTCAAATCCTAGTCTGTAATCTTCAGTTTCTAACCGTTCCTCATCCCAGTATGAAGGTGAGGGCTGGTCTTCCCTTGAATCACAGTTAAGGACTGAGTCTTCTGTTTCGAACATGTTTATCGTATTCCCTTCAGACTCCTCTATGATTCCCTCATCTTCATCTAAATTTTTTTGGAATGGGGGAACAACTTGTTGGTCTGACTCTCTTTGTCTGTTAGGAGTGGAATTGTTTCTTCTAAAGTTTTGGCTCTAATTTTGGTTCTGGTTTCTGTTCTGATTGCTAACTATGACAACCATTTTTTCCATCATTTTCTGTAGTCTTTCCACATTTTTAGATAATCTATCATAACTTGGGTCTGAAGTAGAATCTACAGCGTCATCCCTATATGTTACCCTCTTCTCAGATCTCAGTCTTGCTCTCTTTTCAATCAGGTTTGCCTCTATAATATGGCCTCTTTCTGCATGTCTTTCAATGTGTTATACTCTTTACCTCTGAGCTCATAGGCCATGTCAACATCAAATCCATCGGGATATTTGGCCAGGGCCATCCCTTGTGGAGGTTTCATGTGTGGAGGTAGAGCATTGTAAATGTTGTTGAATCTAGTGGTGTAATCGTGGACGCTCTCTCCTACATTCCTCTTAAGGGACATGTAGTCTGCTAGGAGCTGGCGAGGGTTTGCTCTAACCTCCCATTTGTTGATGAAGGTTTGATATAATGCAGGGAGATCTTGGATATTGCCAGGAGGTAAATTTTTGAACCATTTCTTCACATCACCCCCCAAGCTTTGGGCAAAGACTCTCATCTTTATTGTTTCATCATCAATTTCCATATAGTCAAAAGAATCCTCCATCTTATCTACATGTTACTGAGTTGTGATGGACTCTTTAGCAGTGAAGTGTGGGATTTTTGACTGATAATCATTGGGTAAGGGTAACAAGGGTTGAGGTAAAACTAAAGGTGCATACCAAGCTGCCATGATAATGTTCTGATGGGGTACCGGGTTAACTTGAGCAGCTGGTATATGGATAACAGGGATATTAGGACTAGCATAAGTCTGTCGAGCAGGTATAGGATGGGAGAGCCCCAAGTTTTTAATGTAGTGGATATTAGGTGGTGTAGATGGAGGGGTTCCTCTATCCCTAATGTGTTGACCACTATGAGATGGTGAACTGTGAAACTCAGGGTCTAGCTGGTCTAGATGATCGAATGACCTAGTCCTTGGTAGTCTGTCAGGTATGTCTAGGTCAGGGAGAAATTGTGGTGGAGTTGCTAGTTCTTCTGGTGCAGAGTTAGCTCCATAAATGTGACTAGAAATAGTTGGTCCTTTAGGTGTAGGAGCTCCCCTGAGGATACTCTCTGGATTGTCAACTATTTCAGGTGGATCGGGATTGGGATAAGCTCTTGTGTGAATGGCTCTAAAAGCCAGAATGTTGTTTCTTATCCAAGCAGCTTAACCCTACTTGTTACTTCTACTGTGGTTATGTTGTCTGAAAAGCTGGTCTCCCAGTGGAGTCTACCTATTTAGGAACAATGGAGTCGCCAGGTGGAGGGTTTTAGGGTGTATCTAAGGGGTCACACTGTGCACCACAATGCTTCAGGCACTATCACCTTTCAAGAATCTCCTCAAAAAAGCTAACTCTAACCAGAGATTGACTGGGAGGGCATTTACCAGATATGTCACCTCTGAAGAGGGTGATATCCGAAGGCTACCTGGCCCTTTCCAGGCTCTGTCCAAGAGTATGATAGACACTCAGCAACGGAGGTCGATTCAAGGAAGGAATGACTTACTGTCAACCTAACCAGAGTTCTAAGTTTCTGAGTCTTGGAAATGTTTAAGGTGAAATGCACTCAGAAGTTACCCAGCAGAGTCGCCATTATGTTGGGGTTCCCATGTTTCAGCCAGGTTGACAAGACCAAAAGATGAGACAACATACAACCACTTTCAGACCTTAGGATCTAGCCCTCCTAGGTCCAGAGAGGGATCTCTCTATATGAGTCAAAGTGTATATCTTTGAAGCTCTAAGTTATGATTTTAGGTTAGTTATAGGCTCAGGGTTGTTTGTTTGATTGTTTGTGTTTGGTTGTTGGGAATCAGGAAAGGGAGGTCCAATATAAGACAAGGATGAGCATAGAGGGAATTAGGCTAAGACAGATAACTCAGGGAACATCAAGGCCATTGGGCAATGGAGTCAAGAAAGGATTTACTTGTGTTCAATGTGCAAGCTTTCAGTTGGGCTAGTCATCTAGAGCATCTTGGATCTTGAAGGATGATTGGTGAAATGGGACATTAAGGACTGAAAATGAGTGAAGGGGAACCATCCAATCCTGTCTATAGATTAGGTCAGAGGTCATTTAACTCCAGACCCGCTTAGACAAAAATCAGAGGCAATACAAGGGATCCTAGCAAGGCTTAATTGGGATGGAAAGATCCTAGTGAGGCAGAGGCGGGGTTCTAGACCTCCCAGTGTTCTCAACTCATCCAAATAAATCCTAGCAAGAACATCTAAACACAAGTTTCATTAATTCATACATCAAAGAGTAGACAACAACATCCACTACACTGGTTAAATCAATTGAAACCAATATTCAGATACACATATAGCAGAAAACATAAAAGGCTGGGAGAGCAACAACATAAGGTACCTATCAAGGGTAAATCTTATGCCAAACTTCTGATACGAGCTAGATGAAATGAAATGAAATGAAAATACACATAGAGATAGAAAAACATCACCAGCTACTTTAGGTAAAAATCCAAAGAAATGTGCTTGTCATATTAAAAACAACACCAGTCAGGTACATCATTGCCCACAGCTTGAACGTTCGGTTTGAATACATCAAATCTCAGCCTATCTTACAATATTACATAGAGAACTTGTCTCAAGATGAAAGCACTTGCATTTCTCTGATATCTCATCAACAACCCTTACAATAATTTCCTTCTGTTTTTTATAGCAGAGGATGAACATAAGGTCGACTGAGGTGGTAGGTGAACACTAAATGCTGTATTAAACATCTGAAATAAAAAGGGCCGAGGCCCATTCTTCTTGAATGCTAAGTATTTAATCTCTGTCACCCCCTTTTTGAAAGAATGATCTTCTCTGGATATGATTTTGACATCTTCGGCTGCGGTGTTGTACTTGTGGTGAATAAAAAAAAGGAAAATGAACACTGGGAAGTTTGCTACATAAATGCTCTAATTGCTTTGAACTGTCGTGAGGGTGGAAAATCCTTCAGGGACATTGTGCATAATGAAAGTTGTATGGGCACCCTGTACTTGATGAAGAAAAACATTTTGCAGATGAATAAACCCTGATATTACCTTTTACTGTGCATAGGACCATTTGATTGATCCTCGGGGTCTTCAATCTGATGCTTTTCCTTCTAAACCACTGATTTAAGGCTCAAGATCTTCATTAGCATGCCTTAATCTCCTTTGATTTATACTGAAATATTTTGTCACTCCATTGTTGCTTCTGACAATTTAGCTCAATCTTTAATGGCACAGGAAGGTTTTCCACAAAGTATTAAACCCTGCTTTTTCAATGAAACTCCTGCCTTTACCTTCCCAGGTCTCTGTTCATAAATTTGGCCGTTGTAAATGATATTCTTCGATTTCTCTGCCATTGTGACAGAGATTGTGTGCCATGGCGGCCATTAACCACCGATAACCCTGCAAAACACGAAAATAGGTTAAGAAAACAACGGAGGGGTGGCGGATGACATGGATAATGAACATGACTATACAGTTGATGAGATGGAGGAAAAATTCGCAGAGAAATGGGGAAAGGATGCTCTGGTGGAGGATGGCAGGCTGCAGAGCGGAAAAAAAAATGAAAAAAATGAAAAAACATGACAATGAACCAATTATATGTAGTGGAATGGGTGAAGGTACAGAGGGTACACGTGGAGATGACGTGGCGAAACGGGAGACAGTGGAACAGTCAATGGCGGAGGGACAAATCTGGACTGTTGATCATGGCGGAGATCAATGGCAGAGGGCGACAGACGGAGGGCCAGAGTTACGGTGGAGATGGTTTAACCTGTGCACAACTCTGTTGATTAATGACCATCGGATGAAACACCCGAAATCTTGCAGTTGTCATGAATTTCGCTGTGTGACTTGAACCGAATGATAACGCGCGAGGAGAAAGTGGTTTTGTTGTCGTACAGGGGACAGGTGGCAGACGGTGAGTGGAATCACTGGGTGCTCGGGGAAAACCACCCACCGCACACAAGCGGTGCGGAATAAACCGGCGGGTTTGGAACAGTGCACGAGCGGGGACCACCGGCGGAAGGACTGTGGACCATTGATCTGATGGAGAAATGAACGACGATCACGCGATGAGAAAATGAACGGGGGAGGGGAACGGAGGGTGTCGGGATTCACGCTCACCGTTCGATCAACCAAGATTGATGGATGGAATTTTGCCCGATAAATTCAGTGGATAGGCGCCTTTTGCTTCAGCGGGTGGTTACAACACGGGATCACATGGAGAAAATGGCGCGGGGCTAAGTGGGAAAGGGGCTAGGCCTGAAATAAGGTTCAAAGTGGGTTTTCAAGCCATTTTTAACGTATTTTGAGGCCCAAAGGGTAACGATAAGGGGATGGAGGGGGAATTTGGGAGAACAAAGGGTGCAGGGATCTTTAGAAGGGATTTAGGGGTTAATAGGGGAATTAAAAGGGGAAAAGAGGGACTTTGACAAAGGGGAGTGTAAAGGGGGAAAATGTGGAGTTGGCAGGGAACCAGGGGTAATGTAGGGCTTTTGAGGAATGGATCAGCAGAGAGGATTTATCTTAGGCACAGCACAAAGAGACTTCAAGGAGGATGTTTTTTCAGGGGGAGAGGCATTCCTTGAAGGCTCCCCAATAATCTAGCCCCCAGCTTGCTTGTCAAGAATTTCATAGCGGGGCTAACACTCTCCATTGAGATAATCTTGGTCTCCACAAAACAAAGACATCATGTTACCCAGGTTTGTATCATGTTCAGATTTGGACCATATGTTATTGTCAACCTTGCAATGCCTGGTCTAATTACATCTCTAGGCAAGTGAATGAGGAACACCAAAGAGAATGTAATATCACCAATTTTGATTTTTCATTTAACATGATTAATGAAGTTTACTAGGGGAGTGACAAGCATAGCACAATTTTGTAATCTGGGCATTTGAGACATTTTTGGTACGTCAGACTTAGCAGAAATAGAAAATATCAACCTTTGTGGAATGTGGGGGCCATCCCTCAAGGAATAATTGATTTTGTAGAAAGGAGATCAAAATATTTTGATGAGGGACACCCAAGGAGAGGCGAAGCAACAATTATAAATAGAGGGTTGAAGGCAACATTTAGTACCTTTTGATAATTTGTAATTTTACACATTGTTGCTCAAGCTGTTCAACTGAGTCACAGGTGTTGTTTAGCACCAGAGGTTTCCAAAAGGAAATCTCACAATCTTCCTCGGCGAACCATAAGTGCCACTCTAGGGAGGCAAGTTCTACTAATATTTGGTAGTTGGGAGGATACCACACATTTCAGGTTTAGCTGGGATGCAGGAAAGGACCCACACAGTTCTTGTTGGAGAGTGGTGTCGGAGATAGGGGCTACAATATCGTTGAAGCATTCCTTGACCAAATTCCAAGAAAAAAGAGAAGGATTTACAAGAGTAGGAGGTATTTCCACGATAGTACGAATTTTTGGAGCAGGGGCCTACATCATCTTGCCCAAGAACTACACAGTCTTTCGTGGGGGCCAAGTCACCCTCTACTTCGGTGGACCACTAGGGCCACCATAGGGAGGAAAATTCTACTCATCTTTGGTAGCTGGGAGGATACCACACATTTATGGTTTAGCTGGGATGCAGGAAAGGAAACTGTGGGGGATTTTCTACCATTTTGGTGCCAACTCAGCCAGGAGCTAGAGGAGCTAGGGGGAAATTGGGCCAAAATGTCTAAGGTCAACATTTGGCCAATTCCTTCATGGGTTTTTGTGGTTTATTGGATCAGAACCTGAGGTTTATTTCCCGAAATTTTCTAGGCACCAATTGAGGCCCTAACAACCATTGTTTGCAGTCAACAGTGCAGTTTGTCACTGGGTCAATGTAGCGATTGTTGGGGACAACCACATTGCATGTTAGAGTAGCCAATTTCATCACATGGGAATTGTTAGGTTTCCTTGGGCAAGACCAAGTGCATGCTTTCTAATCTTACCTTTGTACCCAACATTTATATTAATGAAATGGCTCAGCTCAGCACAATTAATGGATATTTCTTGGTGTTTAATGTGTTGTAAATTATGCGTGTTTGTTTTTTTTACTATGCTTGGTTTGCTTATCCTTGCAAATTTCCATTAGGAATATTAAAATGGTATCAAATCATAATCTTGGCTAGTTGTGGGGAAGCTAGCAAGATCATGAAGGTGTTAGACTCGCATGCACAGTGATTGGTGAGCTTATAGACACTCCAATGATGCAAAAAGGGGAAAGTACACAAGGGCTCTTGGAGGAGTTGTTGAGGAAAAGCCAACAATTGGCTTTTGAAAGGGATTGAGGAGCTGGGGTTGTTTGGAATTAGATTGGGGGAAATTGTGGGTGATTTTCTAGCATTTTGCTGGACGAGCAAGACCAATATTTGCTACAGGTTACAGTTTCTACTTGTGGAGGGCTAAGCATTTTGAGATCAATTTTGAAGCGGAAAAACTAGAGCAATTCCTTTCTGGGTTTTTCTGATTTTTTGAAAAGGATCTCAGAAATAATTTGGCATAATTTTCTGGGTAGATTCGCAGGGTCAAACAGGGGTCCCAACTCAGCCAACAACTAGAGGAGCTAGGGGGAAATTGGGCTGAAATTTCGAGGCAAAGCCAATAATTGGCTTGTGAAAGGGATTGAGGAGCTGGAGTTGTTTGAAATTAGATTGGCGGAAATCATGGGCGATTTTCCAGCATTTTGGTGGAGGAGCAAGCCGAGCATCTGGTTGTGGAGGAGGGCCAATAATTTTGAGGTCAATTTTGGAGCTTCAAAACTAGAGCAAGCCCTTTCTGATTTTTTTCTGGTTTTTTGACAAGGAGCTCATAAATAATTTGGCAGAATTTTTTGGGTAGATTTGCTTGGTCAAATAGGGGTCCCAACTCAGCCAACAACTAGAGGAGCTAGGGGGAATTTGGGCTGAAATTTTGAGGTCAACATTTGGCCGATTCATTCATGGGTTTTTGTGGGCTATTGGAGGAGAGCCCGAGGTTAATTTCTTGGAATTTTCTGAGCACCAGAGGAGACCCTAACAACCATTGTTTGCAGCCAACAATGCAAATTTCCACTGGGTTAGCGGAGTGATTGTGGGGGACAACCACATTGCATGTTAGAGTAGTCGATTTCATCACCTGGGCATTGTTAGCTTGCCTTGGGCAAGCCTAGGTGCATGTTTTTTCATCTTACCTTTGTACCCAACATTTATATTAATAGAATGGCTCAAATCACACAGTTTATGGAGATTTTTGTGTGTTTAATGTGTTGTAAAACTAGGTTAGCGGAGAGATTGTGGGGGACAACGACATTGCATGTTAGAGTAGTCGATTTCATCACCTGGGCATTGTTAGCTTGCCTTGGGCAAGCCTAGGTGCATGTTTTTTCATCTTACCTTTGTACCCAACATGTATATTAATAGAATGGCTCAACTCACACAGTTTATGGAGATTTTTGTGTGTTTAATGTGTTGTAAATTTTGTGTGTTTGTTTTTTTTACTGTGCATACTTTGCTTATCATTGTAAATTTCCATTAGGAATATTATAGAGAATGTAAAAGAAAGATTTGATAGTAGATCCATCAGAATACAAATCCATGCATCGGCCCCAACATTGTGGAGACTAGGTCTAGTATACATATCAATCAACTAGAGATTTATCTCCATGAACCAAGACTCCTGGTAAAAACTTCTAATTGGATGAATTGGTGATTTGAAGCATGTAATTTACTATTTTTATTATCCAATTTTAAAGTCATGACTAAACCAGACACCAAATTGGTGTATGAGACTTCCTTGTTTGTGGGACAAGGGACCCACCTCCGCCATAATAAAACAAATAGACAAGCTAGCATTGATCCACACTCTAGTTTCCTCCATTTTCAAGCATTGAGGAATAAAATTTATTGTATAATTTCACCAAATGGCACTTGTCCAAAGCCTCCCAAATCTCATCATCCAAGCAGTCTTCCTAAGGATCCAAATTATTTCTTATATTGCCCCAAACATTGTTGGTTCATGGGGAATAATGCTTAATTTTGGATCTTAGCTCATGGAGGCGTATTGTTGAGATGTTGACTCCATCAATCCCTTTGTTGGTTCCACAATGCCAAAAATGGATTGAATGAGAGTATATTTTCCACTTTCTGTCTACCCCACAACTACTTCCTTTGTCCCTCCAGGGAAAGTGCATGTAAGGCCTTTCAAGAGAAACAGAAGATGTGGCCCATAATGCACCTGCAAATCAGATAGATCTATTTTTCCTCTAGATTGACAGTTGGATTTGGTCTACAATTCTCCATGATCACTGGTGGCTCGGTGGGAATACGTGAATATTGCATTATTCTCTCCATTGAGATAATATTGGTCTCCACAAAACAAAGACATTATGTTACCCAGGTTTGTATCATGTTTAGATTTATACCATATGTTATTGTCAACCTTGCAATGCTTGGTCTAATTAAATCTCTAGGCAAGAGAATGAGGAACAGCAAAGAGAATGTAATATCACCAATTTTGATTTTTCATTTAACAATATTAATGAAGTTTACTAGAGGAGTGCCAAGCATAGCACAATTTTGTAATCTGGGCATTTGAGACATTTTTGGTACATGGGACTTAGAATAAATAGAAAATATCAACCTTTATGGAATGTGGGGGCCACCCCTCAAGGCATAATTGATTTTGTGGAAAGGAGATCAAAATATTTTGATGAGAGACCCCCAAGGAAAGGTGAAGCAACAATTATAAATAGAGGGTTGAAGGCAACATTGAGTACCTTTTGATAATTTTTCATTTTACACATTGTTGCTCAAGTTGTTCAAGTGAGTCACAGGTGAAGTTTAGCACCAGAGGTTTCCAAAGGGAAATCTCACCATCTTCTTTGGCGAACCACAAGTGCCACTCTAGGGAGGCAAGTTCTACTAATATTTGGTAGTTGGGAGGATACCACACATTTCAGGTTTAGCTGGGATGTAGGAAAGGACCCACACAGTTCTTGTTGGAGAGTGGTGTCAGAGATAGGGGCTATACTATCGTTGAAGCATTCCTTGACCAAATTCCAAGAAAAAAGAGAAGGATTTACAAGAGCAGGAGGTATTTCCACAACAGTACGAATTTTTGGAGTAGGGGCCTGCATCATCTTTCCCAGTAACTACACAATCTTTCATGGGGGCAAGTCACCCTCTTCTTCGGTGGACCACGAGTGCCACCATAGGGAGGAAAATTCTACTCATCTTTGGTAGCTAGGAGGATACCACACATTTATGGTTCAACTGGGACGCAGGAAAGGAAATTGTGGGGGATTTTCTACCATTTTGGTGCCAACTCAGCTAGGAGCTGGAGGAGGAAGGGGGAAATTGGGCCAAAATGTCTGAGGTCAACATTTGGCCAATTCCTTCGTGGGTTTTTGTGGGTTATTGGAGCAAAACCTGAGGTTAATTTCCTGAAATTTTATGGGCACCGAATGAGGCCCTAACAGCCATTGTTCGTATTTAGCAGTGTAGTTTTTCACTAGGTCAATGTAGAGATTGTTGGGGACAACCACATTGCATGTTAGAGTAGCCAATTTCATCACACGGGCATTGTTAGGTTTCCTTGGGCAAGACCAAGTGCATGCTTTTTGATCTTACCTTTGTACCCAACATTTATATTAATAAAATGGCTCAGCTCAACAAAATTAATGGATATTTCTTGGTGTTTAATGTGTTGTAAATTATGCGTGTTTGTTTTTTTTACTATGCTTGGTTTGCTTATCATTGTAAATTTTGCATTAGGAATACTACAATGGTATCAAAGCATAATCTTGGCCAGCTGTGGGGAAGCTAGCAAGATCATGAAGGTGTTAGACTTGCATGCACAGTGATTGGAGAGCTTATAGACACTCCAATGATGCAAAAAGGGGAAAGTACACAAGGGCTCTTGGAGGAGTTGATGAGGCAAAGCCAACAATTGGCTTCTGAAAGGGATTGAGGAGCTAGGGTTGTTTGGAATTATATTGGGGGAAATCGTGGGTGATTTTCTAGCATTTTGCTGGAGGAGCACACCCAACATCTGCTACAAGTTACAGTTTCTGCTTGTGCAGGAGGGCTAAGCATTTTGAGGTCAATTTTGGAGCGGCAAAACTAGAGCAAGCCCTTTCTGGGTTTTTCTGAGTTTTTGACAAGGATTTCAAAAATAATTTGGTATATTTTTCTGTGTAGATTTGTGGGGTCAAACAGGGGTCCCAACTCAGCCAACAACTAGAGGAGCTAGGGGGAAATTGGGCCGAAATTCCGAGGCAAAGCCAATAATTGGCTTGTGAAAGGGATTGAGGAGCTAGGGTTTTTTTAAATTAGATTGGTGGAAATCATGGGTGATTTTCCAGCATTTTGGTGGAGGAGCAAGCTGAGCATCTGGTTGTGGAGGAGGGCCAAGCCTTTTGAGGTCAATTTTGGAGCGTCAAAATTAAAGCAAGCTCTTTTTGGTTTTTTTTTTTTCTGGGTTTTTGACAAGGAGCTCATAAATAGTTTGGCAGAATTTTTTGGGTAGATTCGCTTGGTCAAATAGGGGTCCCAACTCAGCCAACAACTAGAGGAGCTAGGGGGAAATTGGGCTGAAATTCTGAGGTCAACATTTGGCCGATTCCTTCATGGGTTTTTGTGGGTTATTGGAGGAGAGCTTGAGGTTAATTTCCCAAAATTTTCTGAGCACCAAAGGAGACCCTAACAACCATTGTTTACAGCCAACAATGCAATTTTTCACAGGGTTAGCGGAGAGATTGCAGGGGACAACCACATTTCATGTTAGAGTAGTCGATTTCATCACCTGGGCATTGTTAGCTTGCCTTGGGCAAGCCTAGGTGCATGCTTTTTCATATTACATTTGTACCCAACATTTATATTAATAGAATGGCTCATTTCACACAGTTTATGAAGATTTTTGGGTGTTTAATTTGTTGTAAATTTTGTGTGTTTGTTTTTTTTACTATGCATGCTTTGCTTATCATTGTAAATTTCCATTAGGAATATTATAGAGAATGAAAATGCAAGATTTGATAGTAAATCCATTAGAATAAAAATCCATGCATTGGCCCCAACATTGTGGAGACTAGGTTTGGTATACATATCAATCAACTAGAGATTTCTCTCCATGACCCAAGACTCCTGGTCAAAAATTCTAATGGTGGCTGCTCCAGAGATTGATTCTCCAAAATTTTGTACGATTGGAGCTCTATAAACTAATGACAATCGAGCCACTTCCCTAGTTGATGATATGTAATATTAATGTTACCATATACAAGTTGAACCCACTGGTATAAACACAATGAATACCCGCCAAGAAATCTGAGACAGGAATACAATGATCCCCAAAAGTTGTATAAATGCAAAAACCAAAGCTCCTAGTTGTGTAGGAATCAATGTGTCCATTGCACTCTAATTAGTTGATGGTTGATTCAATATTCACCAAAATGGAGTTGCATCAATTGTGTAGATTGCTGAAAAGTTGATTTCTAGTTGTGTTCAAGTCCAACCAATGAAAGAAGCACAAAGCTCACAAGAACACATGAAGAGCTGCTTAATTTAAAAGAAACATAAACGAGAATGAGAAGAGAGTTTCTAACATGGGAACTCTCATTTTCTTTTGTAGGGGTTGCCAACACCACCGAATAGTTACTAATTATTTGAAGTAGCTAAAATATTATTTGGTCCATTAGTATTATAGGTATCAAATTACCATTATATGCAACAATAATGTAAGACCAATATACCGACATGTTTACCCATCTTCCTCTACATCAACCCCTTCCCATAGCTGAAATGTATTCACCTCTTTGGAATTTGAGATGCACAGAGCCAAAATGGAGAAGCAATAGCTCTGCATACTCAAACAAGCCATATTAACAAGGGCTTATCGACACTACACTGCTACTCAACAAAACCAGTGTTAAATATACAAGCACCTGCTCCAAATTTATATTATGTTGGTTCAAATTTTTTACTGAATGCAGAATATTTACATTGTCCTCTCAAGATCAGATTTAGACATCCATGAAAGAGGTCCAACATTATCTGGCCAGACCCCTGTGTTAAACGAGTTAGTGCTCTACCAATCCACTAGAACCCAACCCCGAGTTACATACGAGTAAATTGGCATGGTTCGTTGCCTTTTCAAAAAAAAAATTACTGCATTTTTTATGAGGCTTCATGGAGAAAAATCCACAAAGCCTGGAAAATTTTCTAATTTCAGATTGTTGTTGACAATCTGGTTGTTTGTGCTAAAATGAAATGTAGCACACGTTAGATTTCATTTCACTTTTAATGTTATTATTGCCATTGTGTTTATGTTTGTCCTAGAAGAAAATTTAACAGGTCCTAGTTTTCTTTTGGCATGCACCTTTGTTTCTGGTAATATGCTTGTCTTTCTAGTAAAAGTAAATCTAGCACATGTTAGATTTCTTTCACCTTTCGATGTTGCTATTGAGAATGCCTTGTGTCTATGATAGAAGAAAATCTAGCACAAAATAGATTTATTTTTACCCTGCAATATTTCTTTTGGAAATATACTTGTGTTTTTGCTAAAAGTAAATCTAGCACGAGCTATATTTCTTTAACCCTACCATGTTGTTATGTGCTTATGTTTTTGCTATATGAAAACTTAGCATGGGTTAGATTTCCTTCAACTTGAAATGGTGTTATAAAAAATGTGCGCTTATTTATGCTAGAAGGAAATATATCACTCATTATACTTTTTTCATCTTACAATGTTGTTATTAGCAATGCACTTTAATTTATGACAGAATGAAATCTGACACGTGTTAAATTTATTTTGATTGATAATGTTGTTGTTAGAAATAAGCTTGAGTTTTTGCTAAAAGTAAATATAGCATATGCTAGATATTTTTTGCCTTACAATGTTTGTTATGTGCTTGTGTTTGTGTTACAAGGAAATTTAGCACGCGTCGGAATTCAACTTGCAAAAATTTTATTGACAATGTGTTTGGGTTTGAGCTAGAAGGAAATTTAGCACCTGCTAGATTTGTTTCAGAATGCCATGTTGTGGTTGGCAATCTGGTTGTTTGTGCTAGAAGGAAATATGCTAGATTCTTTGACCTTGCAATGTTGTTATTGGAAATATGCATGTGACTACGTTAGAAGGAAATTTAGCACATGTTAGATTTCTTTTCTTGCAATGTTTCTACTGGCAATGTTCTTTAGCTTGTTCTAGAAGAAAATTTTGCATGTGTTAGATTTATTTAACCCTATAATGTTGTTATGTTCTTATGTGTGTGCTAGAAGGAAATCTAGCATGCCCTAGATTTGTTTCATCTTATAATGTGCTTGTGTTGTGTTGTAAGGAAATCTAGAACATGTTAGATTTCCTTTGCCCTATAATGTTGTTGTTGTCAACGTGCTTGTGTTTTTGCTAGAAGTAAATCTAGCATGCACTAGAATTCTTTCACCTTATAATGGGTTTGTGTGCTTGTCTTTATACTAGAAGGAAATCTTACAAACATTAGATTTCTTTCACCTTATAATTTTGTTATTGGCAACACACTTATGGTGGGGCTAGAAGGAAATATAGCACACATTATGTTTCCCTCACCTTTGAATGTCATTGTTTTTGTGATAGAAATAAATCTATAACATGCACTAGATTTCTTCTGTCCTTCAATGTTGTTATGTGCTAGAAGGAAATATAGCACGTGTTAGATTTATTTCAATTTGAAACGTGTTTGTGTTTGTGTTGGAAGAAAATTGATCAGACGTTAGATCTATCATACTCTACAATATTGTTGTTGGAAACATGTTTGTATTTGTGGTAGGCATGTTAGATTTCTGGTCACATTGACTATGTTAGAAGGAAATTTAGCACATGTTAGATTTATTTTCTTGCAATGTTGTTATTATCAATGTTCTTTAGCTTGTACTAGAAGTAAATTTTGCATGTGTTAGATTTATTTAACCCTACAATGTTGTTATGTTTGGATTTGAGCTAGAAGGAAATTTAGCACGTGCTAGATTTGTTTCAGAATTCCATGTTGTGGTTGGCAATTTGGTTGTTTGTGCTACAAGGAGATATGCTAGATTCTTTGACCTTGCAATGTTGTTATTGGAAATATGCATGTGACTATGTTAGAAGGAAATTTAGCACATATTAGATTTATTTTCTTGCAATGTTGTTATTGGAAATGTGCTTTAGCTTGTGCTAGAAGTAAATTTTGCATGTGTTAGATTTATTTAACCCTACAATGTTGTTATGTTTGGGTTTGAGCTAGAAGGAAATTTAGCATGCGCTATATTTGTTTCAGAATGCCATGTTGTGGTTGCAAATCTGGTTGTTTGTGCTAGAAGGAAATATGCTACATTCTTTGACCTTGCAATGTTGTTATTGGAAATATGCATGTGACTATGTTAGAAGGAAATTTAGCACATGTTAGATTTCTTTTTTTGCAATGTTGTTATTGTCAATGTGCTTTAGCTTGTGCTAGAAGTAAAATTTGCATGTGTTATATTGATTTAACCTTACAATGTTGTTATGTTTGGGTTTGAGCTAGAAGGAAATTTAGCATGCGCTAGATTTGTTTCAGAATGCCATGTTGTGGTTGGAAATCTGGTTGTTTGTGCTAGAAGGAAATATGCTAGATTCTTTGACCTTGCAATGTTGTTATTGGAAATATGCATGTGACTATGTTAGAAGGAAATTTAGCACATGTTAGATTTCTTTTATTGCAATGCTGTTATTGGCAATGTGCTTTAGCTTGTGCTAGAAGTAATTTTGCATGTGTTAGATTTATTTAAACCTACAATGTTGTTCTGTTTGGGTTTGAGCTAGAAGGAAATTTAGCACACGTTAGATTTGTTTCAGAATGCCATGTTGTGGTTGGCAATCTGGTTGTTTATGCTAGAAGGAAATATGCTATATTCTTTGACCTTGCAATGTTGTTATTGGAAATATGCATGTGACTATGTTAGAAGGAAATTTAGCACATGTTAGATTTCTTTTCTTGCAATGTTTTTATTGACAATGTGCTTTAGCTTGTACTAGAAGTAAATTTTTCATGTGTTAGATTTATTTAACCCTACAATGTTGTTATGTTCTTATGTGTGTGCTAGAAGGAAATCTAGCACGTCCTAGATTTTTTTCATCTTATAATGTGCTTGTGTTGTGCTGTAAGGAAATCTAGCACATGTTAGATTTCCTTTGCCATATAATGTTGTTGTTGTCAACATGCTTGTTTTTTTGCTAGAAGTAAATCTAGCATGCACTAGAATTCTTTCACCTTATAATGGGCTTGTGTTCTTGTCTTTATGCTAGAAGGAAATCTTACACACATTAGATTTCTTTCACCTTATAATTTTTTTATTGGCAACACACTTATGGTGGGGCTAGAAGGAAATATAGCACACATTATGTTTCCCTCACCTTTGAATGTCATTGTGTTTGTGATAGAAATAAATCTATAGCATGCACTAGATTTCTTCTGCCCTTCAATGTTGTTATGTGCTAGAAGGAAATATAGCATGTGTTAGATTTATTTCAATTTGAAACGTGTTTGTGTTTATGTTGGAAGACAATTGATCACATGTTAGATTTATTATACTCTACAATGTTGTTGTTGGAAACATGTTTGTATTTGTGATAGACATAAGTCTAGCACTTGCTAAATTTCATTCACTCTACAATGTTGTTATGTGCTTGTGTTTGTGCTAAAAGAAAATCTAGCACATGTTATATTTCTTTTACATTGCTATGTTGTTATTAGTAACATCTTTGTGTTTAGGCTAAAAGGAAATCTGACATGTGTTAGATTTTTTTTTGTCCTGCATTGTTGTTGTTAAAAATATTTATATTTTTTTGTTTGAAGTAAATATAATACAAGCTAAATTTTTCTCAACCTACAATGTTGTTGTGTGATAATGTTTCCATTAGAAGGAAATCTAGTATGCATTATATTTATTTCACCTTGCAATGTTATTATTTGCAATGTGATTTTGTTTCTGATACGAAGAAATATAACCTGTGTTAGATTTGTTTTGCCCAACAATGTTGTTGTTGACAATATGTTTATGAATTTTTACAAGAAGGAAATCTACTATGTGTTATATTTTCTTCACAATGGCATATTATTTTTGACAATCTAGTTATTTATGCTAGAAGGAAATCTAATGCTTTACATTGTTTTTATTTGAAAATGTGTTTATGTCTATGCTAGAAGGAAATTTTACAAACACTAGATTTATTTTTTCTGGCATTGTTGAAAATATGGTTGTGTTTTTGATAGAAGTAAATCTAACATATGCTACATTTCTTTCACCTTGAAATGTTGTTATGCACTTTTTTTTATGATAGATGAAATATAGCATGCGTTATATTTCTTTCACCTTACAATGTTATTATTGGCAATGTAACTTTGTTTATGCTAGAAGAAAATCTTGTGGGTGCTACATTTCTTTTTCCTTACAATGAAGTTATTGTAAATATCCCTGTGTTTATGCTAGAAGTAAATCCAACATGTATTAGGTTTCTTTAACCGTACAATGTTGTTATTTTCTTATGTTTGTGATGTAAGGATATGTTGCATGTGCCAGATTTCCTTTTACCTTGTTGCAATGTTTATGTTGGCAAGGTGCTTATGTTTGTGCTAGAAGTAAATCTAGCACACGCTAAATTTCTTTCACCTTGTAATGTTGACGTGAGATTTTATTTATTCTAGAAGGAAATGTGGCATGCTTAAAGTTCTTTCACCTAGCAATGTTGTTATTGGCAATGTGCTCATGTCTTTCTTAGAAACAAATCTAGCATTTCGTAGAATTACGTCTAGAAAAAACACAAGCACATTGGCAACAAAAATATTGCTAACAAAATTAAAAACAAATCTAGCATGCGCTTCATTTAATTTTGTTAGCAATAGTGTTGTTGGCAATGTGCTCGTGTTTTTTCTAGAAGTAATTCTACCAAATGCTAGATTTATTTTACCGTACAATGTTCTTAAGTGTTTGTTTTTATGTTAAAATGAAATTTAACATGCGTTAGATTTATTTCACCTTGCAACATTTTTATTGACAATGTGTTTGTGTTTGTGATAGAGGGTAATATAGAATGCTTTTTTTCACAATGCAATGTTGTTGGAAACATGCTTCTATTTGTCCCATATTTCATTCTTAGACCGCATATTCCATACAAAGGGCCTTCTAGTCATTTGAGGGTTTAACATTTCTTATATTGTAATAACGATCTACATAGACATGGACTAAAACCTCATTGTCTTCAAAAAGCAAGGACAAATTTCGCAAGCATAGAGATGTCCTAGGAAAAATTATTGTCGCAATGTTTCTTTTTACAATGTGTTTGTGTTTGTGATTTGTGATTTGTGTTTGTGATAGAAGGAATTTCATCATGCACTAGATTTACTATACAATGCAATGTTGCTGGAAATCTCTTGTATGTGATAGAAAAAATTCTTCAATGTGTTTGCCTTTTTACAGTCCCTATAGCATTCTAAGAATATACATGACTAAAAGATAATTTTTGTGTAAACATGATGCTATTGTAGTATCTACTATTGTTGTCTTTTGGTAACGTTCTTAATAATGCTTGTGCTAGAAGGAAAGCTAGCAGGTGCTAGCTTTCTTATAGAAACAATTAAAATAGCATAATAAATTATTTAGGGTGGCACCCTTTTTCTAATCAACACCATGATTAGCTATTATTGTGAGTTCTACACTTGTTATTATTTTTGTTCATTTTGTTACAAATACAATGATGCAAGTAGTGGTAATATTTATAAATTCATATTTTTTTCGATAATTTGAAACTATGATAATAGTTTCTTACTTTATTTTGAGAAACCATGGACCCTCAAGCTAGTGGGAATTCAAAGGAATTGTCCAAGGAAAAGGGAAGTTCACCAATTACAACATCAAAATCTTTAAATGGTATAACAATTTTAAAATTAGTTTGTACTTTGTTACAATGGTTGCCAATAAATGATTATTGATTAATGAAGTTCATTTTATCCTTATTTTTAAGAAAACTTGCATATGATTTTAACTTTTTTGCTTTTGTGCATATGTATGAAATGAGATGTCATAGAAGATGAATTCACATTGTTTTTTAATTCATTTAATTTTTTTCCACAATGCAATGTTGTTGTTGGAAACATGCTTCTATTTGTCCCATATTTCATTCTTAGACCACATATTCCATACAAAGGGCCTTCTAATCATTTGAGGGTTTAACATTTCTTATATTGGAACAACGATCTACATAGGCATTTGAAAAAAATTCATTGTCTTCAAAAAGTAAGGACAAATTTCGCAAGCATGGAGATGTCCTAGGAAATATTATTATTGCAATGTTTTTTTGACAATGTGTTTGTGTTTGTGATAGAAGTAATTTCATCATGCACTATTTTCTTCACAATGCAATGTTGTTGGCAAAGGCTTGTATGTGATAGAAAAAATTCTTCAATGTGTTTGCCTTTTTATGGTCTCTATAGCAAACTAAGAATATACATGACTATAAAAGCTAAATTTTGTGTAAACATGATGTTGTTGTAGTATTTACTATTGTTGTTATTTATTCACAGTGTATTGTTGTCTCTTGGTAACGTGCTTAATGCTTGCACTAGAAGGAAAGCTAGCAGGTGCTAGATTTCTTATAGACACAATTAAAAGAAATATTGTTGTTATATATTAACAGTGTATTGTTGTCTCTTGGTAACATGCTTAATGCTTGTAATAGAAGAAAAGCTAGCTGGTGCTAGCTTTCTTATAGACACAATTAAAAGAACATAATAAATTATTTAGAGGTGGCACCCTTTCTCTAATCAACACCATGATTAGCTATTATTGTGAGTTCTACATTTGTTATTGTTCTTGTTCATTTTGTTACACATACAATGATGCAAGTAGTGCTAGTATTTATAAATTCATATTTTCTTCGATAATTTGAAACTATGATAATAGTTTCTTACTTTATTTTTAGAAACCATGAACCATGAAGCTAGTGGGAATTCAAAGGTATCATCAAAGGAAAAAGGAAGTTCACCAAATACAACACCAAAATCTTTAAATGGTATGACAATTTTAAAATTAGTCTGTACTTTGTTACAATGCTTGCTAATAAATGATTGTTGATTAATGAATTTTGTGTAAACATGATGTTGTTGTAGTATCTACTATTGTTGTTATTTATTCACAGTGTATTGTTTTCTCTTGGTAATGTGCTAAATGCTTTTATTACAAGGAAAGCTAGCATGTGCTAGCTTTCTTATAGACACAATTAAAAGAACTATTGTTGTTATTTATTCACAGTGTATTGTTGTCTCTTGGTAACGTGGTTAATAATGCTTGTACTAGAAGGAAAGCTAGCTGGTGCTAGCTTTCTTATAGGCACAATTAAAAGAACATAATAAATTATTTAGGGGTGGCGCCCTTTCTCTAATCAACACCATGATTAGCTATTATTGTGAGTTCTACACTTGTTATTGTTCTTGTTCATTTTTTTACACATACAATGATGCAAGTAGTGGTAGTATTTATAAATTCATATTTTCTTCAATAATTTGAAACTATGATAATAGTTTCTTACTTTATTTTTAGAAATTATGGACCATGAAGCTAGTGGGAATTCAAAGGAATCATCAAAGGAAAAAGGAAGTTCACCAAATACAACACCAAAATCTTTAAATGGTATGACAATTTTAAAATTAGTCTGTACTTTGTTACAATGCTTGCTAATAAATGATTGTTGATTAATGAAGTTCATCTTATCCTTATTTTTTAAATAAAACTTGCATACGCTTTGAGCTTCTTTGCTTTTGTGCATATGTATGAAATGCGATGTTATATAATATGAAATTATATTGTTTTTAACTCATTTAATTTCTTACCATTATAAATTCTTACAAATGTTTGCAGATGCTAAGAACTATGGTACAAAATGTGAGATTCTAAAAATCTATTTTATATTCATTTTCAAATAATTTGACAAAATTCTAGTATGCAATTTACTGAATGGAACCATTTGGTTTTTTATTCCACTTAATCATCCAACAAATGCCATAAAATTAAAATATTATTGTTCTAAATTGAAAACCAATAGAACAATATGGGATGCAATGGTTGCATATTGTCAAAGTCATGATGAGAAATTGAATGATAAGACTCTTACCACATTCAATATTATTGAGAATTATGAAATTAACGAGCTTATATTTTCTAATTTCTGCAAAATTATGGAGGGGTCTACTTATGTAAAAGGAACATGAAATACAAAGATAGATTCCCTTTCTAAACAAGCATGTGGAGTCCTTGACAAAATGATAAAAGAATCAATAAACATTCAACAGATTGACAACAATTTTGAATTTGGTTGTCATTTTGGAGGGCCTGAAATTTTGTTAACACTTTTGCACTCTTTTCCATGTCAGTTGCAGCCAATTTTACATACTGACATAGTTGTTTGGATACAATGGCTTTGAAAAAAGAACCATTCCACAAGAGCTATTATATTGAATTTATTCGATTTCTTATCGAAGAAAACGAGTTGAATGAATTTACTACAGTTCTTTTAGTAGAACTTTGGTTTTTGTAATGATGTATGTCAAAATTTGGAAATTTCCATACAGAACTCCAAGTTCAAATATAAAATGACTACTAGAATTTATGAATATAAGTCCCAAAATAATTATAACTTTATATAGTTTTGACTATACATTTCTATACTTCAGAATTAAAAATGTTCGAGGCTTCAAAATACTCTCACACATTTGAAGACACACTTGATGAAAATGAGAGAGATTATGATTTCTGGATGGATTTATTGGAAAGACATCAACAATGTAGTGATGCAAAAGTGGTTATTTCTCTTTATGCAGGGTCAAATTTAATCAAGGCTTGTTGTACATATAGAAGAAGAATTGCATTTGTTGTGCAAATAGAATCACAAAGGACAATAATGTTGAATAGTTACAAATCTTTTCAACTATCAAACCAAGGATCCATTAGCTTCTTGGAAAATTCAGGTACTCTAGTTTCTTTATTGTTTCTCTTATAATACTTTGGATACTATTTTGGTCAAATTTCTTAATTGTCAAAATGTTTACTACAATGAATAATGATGGGGATTCTAAAACAGGGAATGATGAAAGTGGGAAGCAAACAAATAATCAATATAGTGCACATGATGTTGAAACAAATTTAGAGATGGAAATAGGAGGAGAAGATGTTATTATATCAGGTACATAATTTGTTTGGTTATTACTCATGTTAACTTTTTTAATTAATTTAATTTTCATATTTATAACATTTTCGGATGTCTATTATAGGGAATTATGAGAAGAAAGGAATTAATCAAGACATTGACCATGAAATGATGGAGATAGAAATAGATATTAGTCTCTCTCTCTCTCTCTCTCTCTCCCTCTCTCTCTCTCTCTCTCTCTCTCTTTTATATAGTTGATTGATGCTTTTATTCATTGTCACAATTTATAACATTCTTTTATGTTTATCATAGTGACAAGCAAGGAGAACAAAAACATTGATCAGATGCATGTGAAACATAGCTATAATAAAGCAAATGATATCATATTAGGTAGTTAACATGAAATTTGTTGTTTATTATTTTGTTTGTTTTTTTATTCAATTAATCATTGTCACAGTTTATAATATATTCGTTGTACATTATAGAGAAAAATAATGAGAACGAAGATAATAATCCGAAGATTGAGAAACAAAGTTGTAATCAAGAACAAAATATAATATCAGGTACTTGTAATTTTCCCATTTGTTTTCCTTATTATTTAATGATTTTTATTCATTTTCACAATTCAAACTTATTTATATGTTTAATTTAAAGACAAATAAAGAGAAAAAAACGATGATGAGGTGCAAAGTTATAATTATGAAGATAATGCCATATCAGGTACTTATTACTTTTTTTTTTTTTATTCTTCAAATTCTAATGCTTCTATACCATAACATTGTATATGTTTATTATAGGAACAAATAAAAATAACAAAACTAAGAATCAAAATAATGTTAAAAGTGTGCGGGTGTGTATTTTGTAGGTTACATTGATAAGGCTTTTCTTTAATTACGAATTTTGTATTGAATATATATTTTATTACATAATTTGATCATATTTAATTGAAGATTTAATATTTTTTACTCCAGGTTCCGTGAAGATGATAAAAGAAAAGATTGTTTCATCTATAAGTATTCAAAAGAACACTCATGGTAAGTGTATTGTTTCGATATTTTTTTTACTAATTTTTGTAACAAGAGTAAAATGGTTTGGCTAGACTATTTTTTATTGTATTGCAGCCCAAATAACTAAAAAGAAATTAGTTATTCTTGAATTAAGAGACATTTTTTATCATAGCATCGATGATGAAGCAAAAAACAAAGGACATATTGTGAAAATGGGAACTGATGCAGATTACAAAATAGAGAAAAAGTTGTTTTGGATTCATCCACATGAAAATACATTTTTTGAAATGTGTTTCAAAAATGAATATTTTGAAATTTCAATTTGTACGACAGTTTCAAGACAAAACACAACAAGAGTTCTAAAAAATTCGTTTTTTAGAAAAAATACAAGATAAACTTGTGTTTATGTGGACTGCTTCAGAGTGTAAACCAAAAAAGGGACATAAGGCCATCGACAATCCAAAAAAGGTATACACACTAAATCATTGAAAAAAGTGTGGGAAATGCATACCCAATATGATGAAACCAATACTATTATATTGGATTGTTCACTTGAAAGAATGCAAGGAAATCCAAAAGAAAATGTGATCCTTGCCCCTCAATTCATTGGAATAAATAAAGAGGGTGATTGGTTGATCGAAAAGCTATGGAGAATGTTGATTAAATGCAGCAAGGCAACAAATGTGCAGGCTATTTTGAAGGATGTTCAATAACATATAATAGTATCTTAAGATGATTGGTGTCTATTTCATGTCATAATATGTATGACATCATGAATTATTACTATATTTTGCAGCCCTTTTAAATTTAAGTTTATTTCTATTTCACAATACTAATAAAAGAATTGTTGATTTGGTTTGTCAAAAGTAGAATACAATAATTTTATGTTCTTTATTTTTGTTAGATATTATTGTATTGATAACAATTATTGATTTGAATGGTTTTTTAATGTTTTCGTATCAAAATTTCTCATGCTATAGAAACTTTTACAATGGATTAGATTGTATGTAGAAATTAATAGATAATTGTTCCATTTGTATTGAAACATTACAATTATTTTTTTCAATTGTGGTTTAAGTTATCATTATACAGACTTTGAAATTAGTAATGCAAATGATGGTTCACTGCATTGTTATAAATTTTTTTATTTCATATAAGTTGAAAAAATATATTAGGATGTATGTAGCCCCAACAATAGACATAGAATATTTACTAAAATAAGCACCAAAAGAAACTAAAGTAGAGAATCTAGAGCGTATAACTAAGTAGGTTTGAAATTTAAAAATTGTATTATATTACATGTGGAAACTAATATATAATTAGTTTGTTTAATTGCAACCATTGTAATTATATCTTTCAATTCAAATTAAACAAATCATTATAAGACTTAAAATCAATGATTTAAATGGTGGGTCAATGTGATCCTATAAGACTTGTTTATTCCAAACAAATTAAATGAAGGTATTAGGTTGTACGTATAAAGTAAACATGTCATTAGTTTGTTCACTTTACTGGGGCTAGTAATTATAATTTGTGATTACTGTTAATTCATAATAAATATTAACATCATTTTTGAAATTTTAGGTTTTTATATCATTAAGCAATAAAGTGTTGAAGTGGAGATATGTTAATATCATACGTGTTGTTGCAGTGCAGTTGCAGATGCAAATGAGCATCACTATAAGTCAAAAGATGTTGTTGATATTTGAAATGGAAGGAGTTTTCTTCTAATCATACACCAAAGATGAACAAAATTGTTATATTCAAAGAGAAGCAGATTGGTAGTTCGGTGATGGGTCCTATTTTTTAAGGCCTTTTCATTCAGAACTGTTAAAATATTGCTTAAAAAATTATGATGTTGCAATATGGACATTAAATGTCACTGACAAGTACATCCGAGAAGTACTTGAAATTTCAAATATTGATATATAGGACTTTAAATTCACATGGAACAGGTCTCATTTTCATTTGAAAACAAAATTATAAGCAGGGAGGACAATACTATTTTATAAGAAAAGGTTAACTGATGTGTGGTCCCAATATGGAGATAATTATGGAAAATCGAATGTATTGCTAATAGATACAACAAAGCATACTTCTAAACTCATCGGATATCGATCAAACTACACCTTGATAAAAGCCTATATAGAAAAAGAGCAAGATACTTGGCTTATGCATATTTTATTCCCCTTTCTTAAGACACTTCATCGTATGAAAGAGAAACGTGAGTACATTCAAATGTTCAATAGAACATGTACTTCATTGTAGTGGATGAAGATATTTTTGTTTATAAATTTGTTCACAAGTACATTTCAATTTTTGAATGCAATTTGAACATAGTTTTTCTGAATCAATTTGTATGATTTTATATCTTTTGGAATCTTATTGGGAATTTTCAATTTTATTTTTTTAGGAAAAAAATCAAAACTTTCTATTAATAAAAAAAAATTACAATGGGAATTGTCAATTATATTATTATATATTTCTATTATTATTTATAATTATTTTTGCAATGACTTTGTTGTATTAATTTTTTTTTGCTAATATGTGTGTGTATGTGTGTTCTTAAATGAATTGTTTTCCATTGAAATAATCTTACACAAACCATCAAGGAATGATTGTATTTTTATTGACTTGTATTTACTGATATGAATAATACTCATATATAAATGTGAAATAAGTTTTGAAATAGAGCTCATTGCAAACATAAGTGCAATTCTTATTGAATAAATTATAATAATTTACTTGATAAATGCTACAAGCACTATTGGCTATTCAGGCTAATGGGAAATGTGTCATAAGAAAATGATTTGCACTGTTTGAAGCATAAGATATTTGATTTCTCAATCCATATTTTACATAAATTTATATACTTCAATCAATTAATGGTTGCAATTAAAATCATATATCATATAGAAAATCAACAACATTCAAGTTCTTTATTGACCTTTTACCTATAAAATTCATTAATATGAGTGCATAAATGTGATATTTATTGTTTGAGATAAAAATCAATTATAAATAATTTTTCATTTGTAAATAAAAACATATAATTAATAATAATGATTACTAAGTGGACTATTAAGGTTTGATTGGATGCTATCATAGATAATTATGTCTTTGAACTTTATTTTTATTTTTTATTTTTATTTTCTTCGTATTTTAAATAAACTGAAATCATATCATATGAGCCATAATTTTTTTTTTAAATCAACTATTTGCGTATGTAATCATCTATCCCATATAAGTTAATAATGAATCCATTTATTGACTTTTATTTGTCTACTGTAATGAGTATTAATTTCATATTGTATTTTTTTTTAAATAAAAATCCATGTAAAACAAAAAGCTCTTCTTAATAAAACATGGAAAAATTAATTAAAAATGTGTTAAGTGGGCCATCTAGATTAATTAAAGATATAGATGATAAATGTTTATATTTACACTTTTTTCACCATAAGACATTTATTTTCCCATCCATTTTAACATATTTTCATTTTCAATGCTTAAATAATTTACTTGTAATTTAAACAATCTCATAGAATCCACCATGACTCAAAGCTATTTATTGTATTCTCTTTGGTTATATGCATTAATGGAAGTTTATAAATGTGATATATTTTTGAAATGTAGCTCCTAATGTAAGAAAATATATATTTTTTATAAAACAAATTAAAAGTAATGGATAATAAGTTATAAGTGGTCTATATAAAGCCATTTACTAACTTTTATTTTCTTATCATGAAGTTTAATATAAGTGTATAAATACGACATTGTTTTTTCGAAATAAAATTCCATGTAAAATGAAATGCTTTTCCTAACAAAACATGAAATAATCTATGTTGCATGAGTTTCCGGTATGGGGATACTTTGGGTACATGGGAACAAGTATCCGGTACGGCTAGAAGCTTTGTCCAAATTTACAGGAAACGTCAAGTTGGGAGCGGCAATAATATATATTAAAAATTAAATTTTAATATATATATTTTATAAGTTTTTTTTTTAATAGTGTACATATTAAAATTTAAATGTACATATGTCATACCAAGTTGATTTTTTAAAAGATTCAAGACCATAAAAAGTTAAAACCAAAACTAAAAGGCTAAAGTGACAAGTCACACATCATATTGATCTTCATACTGGAAAAAAAGGCAAAAGCCTAAAGTAGTACATAATTCAAAATGACCAAGAGCCAAAATATAACAACAATACAAATATTAAGATGATCATAGAGTACGATCTTCAGCATCAAGGATATCCATATAAGCTTGAGCCTCACTGGGTACTGGATCAACATAATCATCATCATCATCATCAGAAGCAACAATGTTATCTAAAGGTATGCCAACCAATCCTGCATTTGGTAAAGGATTGTCATCATCATCGTCAATTTGGGAAGCATCTTCAGCATTAACATCCCATCGTGCAGCAGGTCCTTCTAAATATTCAGGCAGCTTCCTTGAACAAAGTCAAAGACTACTATGCACATAAACAAGTTTCTCCGCTCTCTTAGAGGTAAGTCTATTCCTCTTAACAGAGTGTATGAAACTATAAGTGGACCAATTTCTTTCAGCAGCTGAGGAACTGGCAACCTGAGATAGCAAATGTGAAGCAAGCTTTCGGAGCTCTGGGACCTGGCCCCCATACATTCTCCACCATCCAAGGGGTTTCTTCTGAGCATAATGCTTGATGTCTCTCTTTGCATCTTGGTTGAATGCAGGAGGGCTTAATGTACCAAAATCAATAAATTGCTCTCGTATCACACTTGCTTCATCAACAGTGTACATCTTAGCTATAGCATCAAGAAACCCATGTTTTACCTCTTCATAATAAATAGGAATAATTCTATTTGGTCTTTCCATATACCACTTCGGATTAAGGGCATATGCAGCCATGTGAAGGGAGGTATTGAGTTTAAGCCATCTTTTCTCTATCAACTTGTGGATTTCATGGAAAAAATCCAAAGAAGGGTTTCTTTGGTGAATGATGTGTTTTATATTGCCCACCATGGTATTAATACATTCATATATTTCTCCAAGAGCAGGAGAATCTGAATCAGCATACCTGATCAACTCCACAATTGGAGCTGTGAAAGAGACAACATATGTACAATCAGCCCACCAATCCTCATTAAGAAGCATTTCTCTTATCTTCTTCGCTTGAGGTGGCTTAGACTCATTCCATGCATTCCACTCTGAAGAAACAACAGTCGCTTGTAAAGATGCATAGACCTCAACCATGCGCTCAAGCAAAATAAAGTATGTGGCATATCTAGTTTCTGCAGGTTTTAAAAAATGCTTCTTTGAATACAACCTGTAAATTGCCAAGGAAGCATGGTGGTTGCAGATGAACATTTGTGCCTCCCTTGCATCTGAAATGATTTTTTCAATCCATTGTATTTTACCAATGTCTTTTAGGAGATTGTTAAGGGCATGTACACAGCAAGGAGTCCAGAAAATATGCCTATATCGACTTTGGATCATCAAGCCCACTGCTTTACAAACAGGTGTTGCATATGTGATGACATGTACCACATTTGAAGGACCAGCTTCATCAATTGCATCCTTCAACATTTCAAACATAAAATTAGCATCCTTTTTCTTTCCACTACAATCAATTGCCTTTAAAAAATAAGGCCCTGCTGGTGAAGTGACAATAACATTCAACAAAGGTCTTTGTTGAATGTCTGTCCAACCATCCATGAAAATTGAACAACCTGATTGAACCCAAGATTGTTTGAGATCCTCCATAAGTCCATGCATTCTTGTCACCCCTCTATCTAACAATGAAGTCCTCATTTTGTTGTAACCTGGGGGTGCATATCCTGTCCCTGCAGCTAGGATTTTTTGAACCATTTCTTTATAGTATGGTGAACGAGTGGCATTAAATGAAATGCCATTTTCCATAAAAAAATCTGCTATGGCATCATCAGCTTCATCCCTATGCACGACATTGTACATTTTTTGAATGGATTCACTTACAGTAGTCCTCCTAGAACTAGAAACCCCTTCATTAGTCTCGGATTGAATGTGACTTTTTTCATTCATACATTGGGATGAATCTTCATTTCTACCTCTCTTATTAGGAGCTACAATACTACTATCACATTCATCGATTCCATTGGCTTTCATGTGAAGCTTAGTCATCACCATTCTTTGTTCAAGGCTGCATGTGCAACCATTCACTCCTAAACCAGGTATGCTCAAAAGATGATGCCATACTCTTGTATAGCTACCCTTAAATACATGATCACATAAGGTGCATTTCCATTCCTCACATCCCCCACTATTTTTTGCCTTGTTCTGTGTTATCTTTTTCACAAACTGTATTAAGGGCTTTTTCGAAATGGTGCTTGATTGTCTGTTGGTACCTAGTGTTGTCTCTTAATTATTTTCTTGAACTTGTGGGGCTTGTGGAGGTAGTGGGGGTCTCAGCCTGCTGTTGATGTCACCAGATTCACTGCCCAATCCTCTTTCCATGGTATCAATACTGAAAATTTACATCAAAATTCACAAAAATTAGAAGTAGAACAGAGAACTAGATTTTAAATTTTTATCATTTTAAAATGTACATATGAGTCATGACAAAGAATCAAAATGAAAATACTAATAAATTATAATAATAATTTAATTTTCATAAAAGAATAAAATTTTAAAATGTACATATATGAGTCATGGCAAAGAATTA